>WHPZ01586514.1:0-42247 GCA_016617965.1 Macrosiphum rosae | reverse complement strand
AAAAAAATTTAATTGATTCTTTATGTAAGCATATAATTTTTTTCAATAAATAAACTGGTGTATATAATTTTATAAATATATATGTATATATATATATAAATATAAAATATTAATATTATAGTATTTAGACATACCTATAATACTAAAACCATTGTTTATCATAGCATGAAGAATAACGCTCAATAACTTAATGGTTATCAAGGTATAATGTATAAATCATTGATCTCTTCAACATATTTATATGAATAAATTGAAGAATACTCCTCTAATGCATGTATGCATAAACAGTAAACTATTATGTATATAATTGTATTGTATCGTTGGTTGTATTTAATAATACCATATTAATTATATTATATTGATTTTAAAATGAATGGTAAATTTTATAAATGCATGTTCTAACTGGGTTAGTTTAATTAATTAATTAGGTAATTCAAATACAAACTGGTAAATTTAGTAAATTATAATTTACATATAAAATAATTCAATGCCATACTACAGTAAAATTTATTTCTTCTTCGAAATGAATTATATAGTAATAAGTTATTTTGTTTGTACTCTGTGTTATATGTTGTTATGTTAGGTGCCGTATTATTTTTCAAATCGATAAATAAGTCAACGTTTATTTTCGTAACATTCATTAATTTAATTATCTGTTGTATGTTTACTGTACATTAACGCGGAATCGAGTCAGTGACTATAGCTTGATTGAATTGTTTGATGTAGCAGTAGTTAGTGTTTGAATACAGTAAATATATCTAATAATTGTAGATATTATTTCATTAAAGTTGCCAATTTGTATTGTTTTTTTGAACATTCGCGTAATAACTCGCACTGTCTACATAGTTATAAAAATAAATGAACACAAATACACGACTATAAACATACAACAGGCGTAAGACGCTCATTATTTAAAAAACAATTAACGATTGAAAGGTGCAGGTGTATCGAATCCTCGGTGTCATAGAAATAAAATTACTTTTATAATATATTAATAATTGATAAGTAGGTATTTCAATTGTGCTGTGCTACACATACATATATTACATGAGACATGAATATTAATTTGAAAAACCCGTCCAACCGTTGCAACACATAATCTAATAATAATAATAATAATAATAATTTAATTCAAATATTATCTGTTGTAAATAATTTATTATTATTTAACTTACAACTTTTAATTGTATTATTATATTTATTTATTAAGTCAAGTTTACACAAGAAGATAAAGTAATAAATAAAAACGACAGTTGGCTGTGAGAGGGAATTGTTTAATTACTGCACCAAAAAACAATAGACGGAAAAGGCCAAAAAGATGTTGATTTACGAATTATACCGCTTTACTGATTCGAATGGTGGGTGGAGGGGGGGGTATTGTCAACTATCGCAAAGATGCGTCAAAAGTCGTGACAAAGTGTAACAACAAATTTAAGAAATAAAAATATTTAATTATTACTTTTACATGAAATTCTAAATTGTTGTTAAATGAATGTTTTTTGAGCCGAAGTATGAATTTGTGACTCGCTATCATAACTTTTGCGACTATGTGTGCCCTGATTTACAAACTATTGGAACTTGATTACGTCGAAAATTGTTTTCGAGGTAGTAATTATTGTAACATGACTATAATAATTATAGTTCATACATAACGTTTGGCATTTTCGACATGGCCTAGATTAGTATACAGATTACTGAGTATCTATGGACATTGGGAAAATTAAATTTGTTTGAATATTAACAACTCGTCATATCATGCTTTCCAAGTCTAAAACTATTTTAAAAAAAATGTTTATATTATAGATTAAAGTATAAACAAATCTATCAACAGTAACGATTAATCTTTATTAAAAAAAAATATAAAATAATTAATATTATGTACATTGGACATATTGTATCAATATAATAAATTTTACCACTATAATAATATACGAATTTGATGAACTACAACGTACTATGTACCTAAAAGTGAAAATAAATTTCAAAAACTAAAATAAAAAACATCACAGCTGGTATTATTAGGTACTCTCAAAATTATGATTTACAGTCAAATCACGATAAAATCAATGGCATTACACGGACTAGCCATCCAGATAAACTGTACCTATATAATATTATTGTTCTAATATGATCACACAAAGCACAAACGTATTATGTATATTACATATGTTGGAATAAACTGCACTAGGTAGTATAGGTACACAAACAAATTCAAATCAGTATAAATTACTTTTTATCACGCGATACGCAATTGTTGTCACATTGATGGTATGAGCAACAAATTGCAATTGAAATATAAACGCATGCGACGGAGTGAATTAAATTTATTAAACTTTTTGTCGGCCATGTTTTTATTTATACAATGTCGCGTTATTCCGAATATACTTAACAGCAAAGCTCGAGGCGAAATCGTTAAAATGCCAAAATATTTATAAGCTTTTTTATTTTATTTTATTTTGCGTGATGCATATTTAAAAGTTACATAGAATTACATATAAGCACGTAATAATTATATAATATAAACGGAAACTTTAAATGATTAGGTAATGCGCTCTCTGCAGTGTAGACTAATCTAAATAAGTTTAATTTTGACAATTATGAACTATATATTATTTTTAAGGCAAAACTCGATTTTTATTCAACCGATATGAAATAACGATAATATATATATTAATATTAATGCTTCGTATTAAAATTGGTTATGATATAAGAGAACCCCTCGCAGGGTATAATATTATGAAATGTTGCATATACATGTCTTCTAAGTAATTATTAACATAAATAATGTGTTACATAATATTATACAATGCTTGTCTATAGCCATATACTTGAGGCGTTTACAACTACTGTAACTAAGTGAATGCGTATTCGGGTAAATAATATTAAACGCCTGTTGTCTAGAAACGCAATTATTGGGTTAAAATTACTTTATTAGTTATTATATTATAATATTATAATTAATTATACACTATTAGAGGCATGAGAGTAAGTAATAGGGTTATATTATAATACATTTTCATATAATACTTGACTCTGTAAATAGAATATTTTACAACAATCACAAACTGCATTGCAATATTTAAAAACAAAAAATCATCTATAATTTTAAATTTATCATTTACTTTAATCCCCGTGTTATTTGTCATCAATAATGAATCACCATTCATCCGTGTCGTGTAATGACCATATTTATTTCTTCTCCCTAATAGTTTTATCCGATAAATCGAGTTTAATATTTTTTTTGGTGAACAATATAGTACACAAACAATAATAAACACCGTGTGTATTGATTTTTAAATTTTTTAAATATCTAGAAGACACAATAGAATCAAACAATGTCGGAACAACTAGAAATAATCTAAAATAAAAATATACAATGGAATGAATGCGAGAGCTAGCTAATATAATATATACATATTATTAGAGTTATTATAATACCTTTATAATCCCAACCATCGCAACCAATGACGTAGTATTCACTGACGCCATTTTCTTTTACAGTAATAATAATAATAATAATAAAAAACCACAACAAATTTCATCATTATTATTTTTCATGCATTTTGTCCAGGATTATCCGATAGTTATTATCAAACACTTAATATCAAGTATATCGTGAAAAGTTTTCCCTATTATTATCAATATCATAATATTTAATGATATGAATTGGATTTTATATAATAATATACACTGTAGGGCAATTCTCCAAGCATGTTCATTTTTCGCATTACTTCTATTAATGAATATTTTTCTAAATCTAATTTTTGGAATTTTTAAGTATACAACAGCAACACACTGTAAATACCGTGCTTTTTTTTAATTCATTTAAGCATCATTTAAGTGTCCGGTGGCGGTATCAATTTTGTTTTTTAAATATAATATCAATGCTTTTAATTATACATTATTATGCATTATGATTTTTTGAAAATATAAAAGTTCCCCCTAATCAATATAAGTCAATATTTGAACAAGTCGTCTCTGATTTACTTAAATATATTTACTAATTACTATTGTTAATAGTAGTTCATGGTTTTAAAAATGTTATTAATGTTAAACATTTTAATTATGATTTTACAAAAATATAAAATAGCTGATGTAAAATTTGATTTAGTATAAACTATTTATTATATTCAAACTATTTTTATTAGAAAATAAAGTGATCATTATATAGTAGGTAATCATTATAATTTTCAAATCATCATAACTCACATATAATCTTCCAATCTAATACCATAGACCTATTATCCTTAGTACACAAAGTTGAATAACTCAAAAACTATTTTTTTAATTGTATTTGGAAACATCAACATTAAAAAAAAAAACAACCTGTTTAATAATTTACACGAAAAAGGGTGATTCTCATTTGAAAGAAAGATTTTGTTTTACCAAAGAACACTCTCCAAGTGTTATAAAAAAAAATCTAAGTATTTGAAAATATTATGGTCGCTTGTTGAAATAAAGGTGACACTTACACAAAATGGAAAAACTTTCAGTGATTGTTTATTCTAAAGAAAAACACAGTTATTATGGAATAAAACATCGCGACCTGACTCCGAACATGCGGTCACATGGGTTTTTTAATATACATTGAAAAATAACACGACGGTTATAATACTTAATATGGTCTCAAAGGCAAAGCCTCTTTAAAATATTATTTCGCGGTAGCTGCAGTGCTGTGTGGTCCACGAACAGATGCCACCGTTGTTTAGGGTGACAACGTGAGTACGAAAACCAGACTGCCTGTCCGCCGGACTCGGTGGCGGGAGACGCTCACCGCGAAACTCGACCAAGCGGTCATAAGTCGCGTTTTGATGGCGTTAAGGGTTGCGTGTACGAAAAGAAACGTCTCAGTATAAATGGGTCCGTGTCAAGGTTTCTGAAGTATACTTATAAGTACTTAAAATTTCCAAGAATCAGAATTTTAATAAATTCATTATTAAAGGAAAACCTGTGGGTGGTTTTTGCGCTAGGTGAATTGTAGTATAACTTGCAGTACCTACATTATTTAGCTGTATTAATTTGTATCATAATAATATTAAATATAAAATATCTCCCGATATTCTATTAATAAGTACTGTTGATGATTTTGATAAATTTCAAAATCATCCTATACTAATTTATTATAATACATATAATACATATAATACATATAATACATATAAATAGTGATAATATATTATTATGGAATCTCGAGTTTAATAATATTGAAAGTCTGCAGTATACGATGACGTTAAGCAGTAGTAGGTTAAGTGGAATAATATATTGTTATTAAAATTAATTCTATTTCGACGAAATAAATTAATATCTAATTAATAAGCTACCTATACCTAGATGTATTTTATAATCACAAATCAAGTTCACCGAGCAAGAAGATGGAGCTTGTTTTCATGCTAACGTCCCACTTAAACGGATTTTATGTTATTATGTGTAAACAAATCACTGGAACGGAAGTCCTTTTTATTCAATATAAATCGATATTTCCTATTTTGATAAATAAAAATCCCTCTCGTCAACCGTTTAAATTATATGAAAATCCTTGACCTATATTCTGTAAAATATAAACTAGTTTGTGAGTAAATATTATTTTCCTGACAATACATTAGTGTATATTAAATATATTGCCGGTTTTCCCTGTAAAATCGTTTATATAATATTAATTGATTAAAATAAACACGTAGAGGTATATATTTTATTTTAAATCGAAAACGGTAATCTGTCGGGTGGCACTACTGAGTCCCCTCCCCATCTGTTATTCTTGACATGTAAATACTATATCTAAATTACTTATTGTACTAAATTGTTGTATAGATTGTAATTATATTTTAAAATAAAAAAAAAAATCGAAAACGGACGCAAAAACATAGAAGTTTTTTTATGCCCCATAATAACATTATTATTATGGTCTGTTGTATTAATTTGGTTATTTATATTATATATCATAATAATAATACGTAAGTAGCCACCGCCGCAGTAAACTATACGCTTTATTATAACAGCAGGAAGACGACAGTGTATATAAGTAGTATTCAACTGTCGATGGAATTAGTTTGGATAACGACAATGGCTTATTTTTCCCCTTATTTTTCCTTTATGTTCGATATTTTGTACGAACACTATACAATAATTTATCCCGTGTAATTACGTTTATCATTGAATCGCACGGCGGCTCGCGTATTATGTATACATTATATTTTACAGCAGTTACGTAGCGCACAAAATATTATGTTTTACAATATTATCTTTTAATTAAAGTATTGACTTGTACTGCCGCATCAGTGTTGGAACGAAACGATATCTCAGTATGTTGGCGTACCATTATACCTACGTCTCTTTTAATTAAAATATAAAATTATGATTTTTTTTTTTTCATCTTATATCTCTAATGTTATAAAATAAAATATCATTATTGACAATTATCTTTATTTGATTATGTGGATTTCGAACTAGGTTGCTATTTGTTTTAACACAGGCACGCGTATACGTTTACATGTATTTATCACACACGAATTTGAACTCGTCAGAGCCATATTGCAATATCTGTGATTTATATTATATTATATTATTATTACAATCTATTTCGATCGCGTTTTCAATAGATAATATTTGTAGATTATATTTACACTATAAACGTATTTAACTGGTGGGCCGGTTGTACACTTTTCTGCCGTGGTTTGGATTAACACACTAGGGGGAAACGTTGTCAGTAAACTCAGGTTGAAATGAAACCAAAGTGTATAATAGTATAACCCAATAAGTACCTACGTAAAAAGAATAATTTAATTTATATTCGAATATTTTATTCTGTATATTATTATCTATAATGCATACGTTGCTCAATAAATTAATTTAGAAGGTATTATTGTAGTCGTCATTGGTCGTTAGGTTTCGATTCGAGAATACGACCCGTGGTGCTGGTTGCGATCAAAAAAACTTCGGAGAAATACAAAGGGCAGTGTGTGTATATACATTTAAGTAGTTCGATTAATTAACCAAGGACGATAATAATTTACAGGCGGTAGGTAAATGATGGGCGGTTGAGTGCGAATTTAATTTCCATTTCCCGTCTCACGTCCTATACATATAGTATTCCCACGTAATCGATTTCCCAGGTACATGCATACTCCATTTTAGTTTCCGTGTCACCGCATGACACATAATGTACCTTTAGAATAATATTATATACGGTATATCATTTTCGAAAACTTTGAATAAAACAAAATCACGATCTTGTTCTTCGATTCCCATTACGTATAGTTGGGTGGTGCAGTATTCCAGGCCGGTGGCAATAAACACCACCCCGAACCCTTTAACGTATTGACCATAACATTATATATAAGAGGTATTATGTAATACATATCTTGTAAATATACGAGTAGGTAGTGCTTTGTTATAGGTTACCACTTCTACATTCACCTCGTTATTAGCTTACATCGTATAATAGAGTTTCATAGTGCCGTTATGAGATTATCAGCCAACAGGCAATATCATACATTCATACCTATTCGTGTTTTATGCAATTCATTAATACCCTGAAGCAGAAAATTATACATAATATGATGTACGGTTATTAATATATTGTATCAGTTTACAGACTATACTAGTATACTACCCCTTTATGTACTTTATATACTATCGGCATATCGCATTGGTACAGTATAAAAAACATCTTACTTCGGAATAAGACATTTTGGCCACTTAAAAAAAAAAAAATCTTAAAAGATTCCTAGAATAAAATCTAGTAATAGTTTTTTATAATTATTCTCAATAATGAAAACTTTGGATATTTATTCGCAAGAATGATAACTTTGAATATTTATATCATAGGTTTATATTCGTATATAAATGAGTGTTTCAGATTATGTGTAACAAAATGCTAAAAAAAACCATTCGTAAAAATATCGGTAATGTTTTACGGTGAAAGAAAATCACCTTATATGTACTCGTAAAGTCTTTGAGAATATCGAATTCAAAAATGAATATAATAATATATTATACTATTCATAAGAGGCATACCTCAGACACTATTGTTATACGAGCACATAAAAATATATATAATACCTATTATAATATCCATATTACGTACCAATATACTATATATATATATAATAAACATACATACGATGAGTGGTTTTCGAACGAAATTTATTGTTGGCGCGTTATACATACGCTTGTGCTATTATAAAATATTATATTTTATCCTCTGTTTATTGTGCCACTCCTCGATTATCTCGAAGAACTGTTATTACACGACGCCGCATAGGATTTCGACGAGACTATTTTGTTGTCAGTCACACGCACACACACACGATATTATTTAGACTTTCCCGAGAGATATTCCGCGGCTATATAATAATGATATAACATAATAATACGCGATTCGTATAAAATAGACTCTCAAACTGTTATGTATCAGGGATCAGCATATAAAATACTGCTGCGGCGAGATCGGAGCTCGAAAATACTGTGTATGTCATTATAATAATATAATAAATAATATTATTCCAGTATCGGGTTATTATTATTACTATTATATTGTTTCAACCGCCTGTCGTCTGATATTTGACAGTCGGTAAGTGCGGTTATCGCGTTGATGGTTATAACGTATTCTCGCCACGTTATATAATATGTATATTGTATATATAGTAATAATATACATTGTTTATAATAATAATAATAATATGAAGTTCGGCTGCAATCCATTAGCGAATAACGAGTGAACGGATCGCCGTTACGGAAAACCGTATATAAATATTAGAATAAGCTACGCAAAGTGTGTAATATTCGACGATACGATATATTTATATAATATTATATTATACTTAACGTAGAGGCGAGGCTAACCGAGTGACGCAAACGGTTTCAAAACTGTACATTCTATATGAGATACCAACATTCATTACAATACATTATAACATCGAGATGCATAAAATTAATTATGAATTCACTTTGCAAGTTTATTTTGTACCAATTATACCGTTCTATAAGCTTCGGCTGCATAAAAAAAGTGATATTTTTAATTTTACGACTACCTGAAACAATAATATATCTATTTACCTATGTGAAAGTCTTAATCGAAAAAATTAACTATTCATTTTATAGTTGGAATTAGACGATCTCAATATAGTTTCATATTTTCCGTAGTGCTTTGCGTTTTTGCGAAATCGTGTGACGGTGCCGCAACAGGTATAATACCCAGACAACAAGTATAATTGCCGACGCGAAATACATTTTCTATACAATGAAATTCAACATACGATCCACGCTCGACCTGTGTATTTGTTTTCATCAATTGTTTAAAATTTATACATTTTTTTATCGTTATTGTTTTTTTTTTTTTAAAGTTTTTTCCAATCTTTTCAATGACAACGTATGTTTTTCATTTCATATTTCCAAGCCGAATATTATTCAGAGTATTTTAAGTTTCTATAAAAATCAAATGTTGAACAAGGATAGATTATATTAGTAATAAGTATATTTAAAGTTTAGATGAGCGGAGTGGCAAAACATTTTGGAGGGGTACACTTGTTGTACCACTCCACTAGGTTTGGGGAGGTTAGCCATTTCAAAAAGAAAATAATTTTAGTTGAAAATATAATTAAATTTTTTCCTAAAAATGCGGTTTTATATACCTAACGACTTAAAATAACTTTAAAACTTAAAAAAATATTTTTAAATGTTGGGGTTTTCTGAAATAATGAGTGTCTTACATAATGGACCATCTGGTACACAGCGTCGTTGTCGTGTTAATGCCATGCGGCCACTTGTAAATTTTTATTTCTCAAACGTAATATTATTCTATATATTATATTTAAATATGATATAGGTGCATGCTGTCGGGGTAAGCCACTGATTGCATAATCAGTGTACACATTTGTCAGTATCTCCAGGAGTCTCTGGAAATCTATGACAATTGTATGGGAAATTCGAAAATATCTGATGTACGAAATGGTTACAACTAGTGGTTTACCCTCCAGAGCCAAAATACATAATATCCAAATAATATCCCGTTATCCCATATACATATACCTACTACCCGAGCATAATCCCATGATATATGCGAACATCCCGCGATCCGACTGTAGGATATAATATACTACAACTATGCAGTGCTACAATATCATACCTATATTATGTAATATGTATACCCCAACGCTCGCCGTGTGCATCGACAGTGACCCGCGGGTCCGATGTATGTGGCCAGCGGTTAATGGCCGACTAGAAACAACCGCTGGACGGATCGGTCATTATAACCCGCGCCTATAATACTACAATTATATTAGGATATTGTACTCGCCGAAACGATGAATATTTAAACGTTTTAGGGAGGGCCGAGTCGATATTCGTATACATGCATATTATATTATATAATACATCACACACACACACAAACTACGATATCGCATTAGCCATCGGCTGTTGAATGTTTAATACGCCGATACGTTTATTTTTTCAACCCTCTGGTGACTGTCTCCCCACACCCTGCTGGGATGGGCAATTCCCCCGGCCCCAATATGATTAGCTATCGAATAGAAACTCCACGCAGATATTATATTAGTGCGAGTTCCTATCTACGTATTCGTGTATACTATACCTATATATGTACCACTATAATAACATGTTTACTGCAGAATTAGAATATGTGCGTAAAATATATAATATGCCGTAGTCCGTTGACATAATATCGATTATTTACAGCCCGTAAAATATACCTCTGCGCTTGTATATTCAATAACAAGCATAGTCGTTATAACATTTTTCCAATATTATAGACGGCATATGTCTATACATAGAAACGCACCTGTAATTATCATTATACTTCCGCGTGCAGTAATATCGTATAATAATATATAATTCAAACAATACGCCGGGCTGTATCCGATCACGCCATCGATCCGGGGTGGGTTTAGGCATGAACAAATTATAATTATCAGCCTTGTAAATATTAAACGATTTTAGTTTTAAAAAATGACGATGTTCGGAGTATTTGTAGCCGTTTGATTTTTTTTTTTTTTTTAATTTAGTATTAAATTATAATATAAGATTGTATATGTAGTCGTAGTTCTGTCCATACCTCATCGTAGGATATTAGGAAACAAGAGATTTTAATTTTACCCTATTTGCAACTTTTTCACTAGCAACGTAGGTATCTGCAGTTGAAGAGGTTAATATCCGTTTGCGTTTGTATAAAGTTATTAGATTTTCATTTAAACTTAACTGTTTGCAAACACTTTGTTACAACCTTATCACAATATTGACCTGGATTTAGGAACCAACTTGTTTTATTTTCGTAACCTATTTGACTCGTGTAGGACCTTACTATTTCCTGTCTCCACCGTCTATTTTGCTATCATCGTGGCGCACAGCCAAACAGAGATCGTCGACGATGGTTTTATTTATCTCTTGTTTCTAGCTAAAGTCTGCCGACGGCGGATGCCTGACGGCTCTACAATTTTTTTTCTCCTGATATTCCAATAAAATATAATAACAGTTTTATTTTTCGTTGTAAAATACGGGTGTGGATTTGACACATTTCAGTTTTGCAAATTGTTGATAAGTTTGAAGTCAGAATAAACTTTTAGCGAGGTAAGAGAGTTTACTATATAATTTATGTATTATGGTGTTGCAAAATGTACAGTGTTGAGCGTTTTTATTTTGGTTCTTTTATTCTTGCGAATTATTTATTGAATAAATAATTGAATAATGAGTTGACATATAACTCATCGATCAGTTAATCGTTAGTTGATTAAACGTATTTTCAGTTGATAGTTCTCGTAGTAATGAGTCCTTAAATTGTTTGTTCACAAGTTGTTAGAACAAACTCATATAAATATATAATACCATAGACGTGCCCACTTTCAGGTATAATGCTGCCCCTTAACTTTTTTTGGAAACGAGTTTTTCTTAACTTACTATTGTAAAAAGCAAACTGAGATATACCACGACCCAAGATGGACTAAATACATTATTGTTTTTATTTGTCCAACAAGAATTAACTTCTTCGGTAAATATTGATAGTATAATGGATGAATTCAAAAATTGAATACATGTGGAGCGTAGACTAATTTTATAAGTTCATAAAAGTTTTGACTGTTTAATTTACAACTTTAATTATGTATTTGATTTTTTTTTTTAAATAAACATTTTCAATTTTATACCTACAGATTTAGAAATTCACATTAAATGTATATTTATATTATAATATAATATTCATATATATTTTTTTATTTTGTTGTAAATGTTTTTTTTTATTTTATTATATTATAAATAATAAATATTAAACATAAGCTTGTGAAAAGTACATTTTATTGTTCAATATTTTATCCAAAAAACAAATAACCAATGCAGTTTTAATATGCCCTAAAAAGTAAAAATATGGGCTGGTTTTAAAGGTGAATTTGGGGAATGGTCCGGATTAATCTCTTGCTGCCCCTGAAACTGGAGTCTGCGCAAGCCTATGTATAACACCGTAAAAACTAAATAAGTATATAAATTGATATTTTAGTGACCGTACAAGTAACCGTTTACTGAATCACAATATGTTATATTAACAGATAAGTCAACATCATATTATCAAACGCTGGTTACTCTTTTTATTCTCTGCTAGTAATCAAAATTATTATTTTAATCACGCAGATGTTCAAGAACCAGCGTACTTGTAGATTTTGAGTCATCTCAAGTCCTAACTGCATTACAACTCGTGGATAAAAAAAAGTATATGAAAATCGTTAGGTAGATAACTATAAAGAAACGGTCATCATTGGTACATTATGTTGTATTACCCGGTCATAAAGTCACATATTATCATAAAACATATCGTTACAGACGTTTAAGTAGGTGCCTAACATATAATTATAAAAATAAATTGCTTTAATAACAATAATTGTAGGACGTGGTAGGTTTGTAAATATTTTCATTGTTTAGAAAATATTTAAGGCAGGCGGGACTATACCGCAGGGTACCGTATATATTACAATTCACCGTTTACCATATAATTATAATATAATACAATATACAACTAATGTAACGATAGTGTATAATTCTTAACCCTTTTCGCCGGAAACGTGTTTTAATTAGTATTATTCGTATCAGTCACCCCGTGTATTATTCTTATTGTTTATATTTTATAAATGTTTAATGCCCAAACCAGTGGTTATGTGACAAAAAAAAAAAATTAAAAAAATTTTAGCTATGCAATTAAACTAGAACCCTCGCTTATTGTTAGCACTAAGTATAGGTTATTACGCTCGCCCAAAGTAATAATTGTGATTTGTGGTCATAACATGGTAAGAGGGCGAGAGAGCATTTAGTAAAACTATTAACTATTATTTACTGTGGATTTTAAAACGGCGATAATAATCGATTTTAAGAGTATAACTGCTACGAATACCTATTTAAAGTATATATATATATATATATTATAATTTTAAAAACAATATTTCTATTGGAATGTTTGAGATAAACATTTTTTTTTTAATTCGTTTTATTTTAAAATGTTTCAACATATTATAACAATATATTAATTTAATTAGTTATTACAAGTTTGATACATTTGTACATAATTTTAAAATTTTTTTTTTCTTTATATATGAGATAAACCTAAATATCTGAATATTTTTTATACTGGTGCACTTGCGTTAAATATATTATAAACTGTCGTTACAATTCGTGTATACGTTGTATAGTTATCTTTGTAGTCCGGTGTATAATGATCTAAAGATATTTTCCCCCGTCGCGAATCCCTTAAAAACAAGGCTACTATACGTTTAAGTATAATTTTTCTTATTTCCTTTTTTACGTCGGGCATTGTTTTTACTTCCCTATGGTCTACTCAAAATTCAGTAGCAAATTTAATGGCTGCCAACCAAGAGAGGTAGGTAAAAAAAAAACCACAAAAAACCTTGATTAAGTGGTTTCTCGGGTCGAATGTATAAGAAACTTAGAGTTTCCAACACCATTGGGTCGTACACACACACACACATATATATATACAACACACACTAGGCATACAATTACCTCCGAAGAGTATAATTTTGATAGACAATATTTTTTCAGTGTCACTTATCCTTTTTATTATTGGTACCTATAGCTCAAAAAATACTTTACGTATTTTGAACGATCGTAAGACAATGTGCATGTGTCCAGTGTTGGTTAGTTTTTTTTAAATTATGAAAATTCTCGATTTATCAGATTGTATATTATATAATAATAAACCTAGCCAAATAGGTGATCTCAAAACTGCATGATGATGATCTAATGCAGGTGAGGTTTAAACTATATAATCTGAGTTACTTCAGATAGACTTTTATAAAAGCTTTTTTAATTTAACGATTTATTTTATTTTTAGTTTAATGCATTGAGTACAATTTATTCATAATGTAATAGCTATAAAATTACTGAGTTGATAGAATTACTTATACAATATAATATTATGGTACATAACATTGAAATAAATGAATCATAAATAGCGTAACTAAAGTAATAATTTAATTTGACAGAATACGATTTGTTTTATGTTTAAAAGGACTCATTAAATTTGATTCGCTACATTTAGAATAAAAATAAAAACAAAATTGTGTCATCTTAATATTTTATTGCCGAGACTCGACTACAGTAAAATAAGTCATTATCCATTTATAGACTATATACATAGATACGTTAAAAATCAAATTTCGCTACTTGGACCAAAACAACTGCCATTAACATTTTACTCTCATTGCTCGTTAGTGTTACGATAATAATATAGACCATAGGGTTGTATGGAATAATAAACGTATCTTTCGCTTTGTCTCAATAAACCCGAAAAAAATACACCTTAAAAGTGTAATACGAAACCATATGGGAATTGGGCATATTGTTATAATATAATAATATATAATATGTACCTACTTTGTGCAGAAAAAAATTTGACCCAAATTACCTAACTCTTAGTTGTTCTAAACGTCTGGGTGTAATACGTCTGCTCGTAAATACAATGCATACAGCGTGTTCCATAAAAACATATAGTCTATACTGGTGTTCTGTAGAAGTTCATTTAGTCATACTGAACGTTTATTACTATGTATTTTAGTGGATATTCTAACCAAATTACCTACTTAACGGAAGGGGCTTTGGCAACTTTCTAGATATCGTCTGTTCCGACGAACAAGTTCGACGGGCACGTGAGTTTAATTTTATTGCATAATATAATAATATACACTGCGTACTAAAAGTATATAAACTCGCGGCGTGCATGTTTTGAACGTGTAATTATTATTATTTCGTTTACATGGAGCTTAAACTTTTGTGCCCGTGTGCATTTTTACTTCATTAATCTATAAGGATTTGTATTGCGTCGGTTATTATAATATTATACGTATACGTATCGTTACATCGTCTCGTAGTATAATATATTATATTATTATATCTTCGCCGCACTTAACCACACTTAACCGCGGTTTATTATAGTTTAAGATCGTTTTGTTCGTACGAGCATATAATAATAATAATAATAATAATAATAATATGTAAAACTCCGTGAGCGCGTTAGATGCCAAAATACGCGTTTATCGTTTCTATAAAGGTATATAATATTGTACACGGCGGACGGCGTTCGTTTGAAACTTGTTGCTTCACACACGTGAGTCGGTTGTGCTTGTATATAATAATATATAGAATATAACTTCTCCCACGCACGGTATATCCAAATATATAGACCTATGTAAATATATACATACCGGCTATGTATAATGTGTATAACTACAGATGATTTACAGCAGATATAGTTTAGCTGGTACCTACTGAATAACCATATATTATGTGAATAGATTTGAAATGGAATACGTCGGCGTCCGATCGTGAGGGTCGTTTTACTGAACAACATAATTTAAACATCATAATATACGCACAGATTGTTTACGAGCTCGCACCGTTTTGTGGGTACCTATAGTTGTAGTTTCAGCTGTACATTGCATTTTATACCTACCTACTTTAAAATATTTTAAATGTACCTATCGAATTATAATTTACAACTTAGCTATTTAAAAGCGACCAGCACAACCTGTATAGACACGCCGATGATATTATAATATGTTCTCCAATAGTATAATCGGTTTTATCGAATGTCGTGCGTATAATAATAGAGATTATTAACACTATATCGAACCTTGTACAGCAAAATATAATAATATTTCGCCCTAAACGTGCGGTATCTGCGAGACAATAGGGACGAGGACAATATATACAAGCGCAGTTGTCACCCCTTGCCCATCGCGAACGATCGCTATTATTATTTGTTTCTATACCAACTGTTAAAGCTGTATATACCCCCTTTCAACATCTCTAGACCATAATATAGATAGCGTACAAGTTATATATTATTATATTCACTTCCCTTCTTCCGACCTGGAACCGCGTATCCAAGAGAATATTATTTAGCTATATGTACCTAACGGACATCTAAAGCAATACTCTTATTTGGTGTTCCGTCAGTGTGATTTTCTACTACCTGGAACTTTCATATTGTATTACTATTTCGTTATCCAACAAGTACCCTTATTCTAAACATACATTATTTAACCCGAGATGATTGGTATTTGTCTGTCAAAATTGTCTTTGAATTAATAATCAAGAGACTGCGGACAAACGATCTCCGAAATGATACTATTGCGCAAACAAAGTATCATCCGGCGACGTATCTGAAGCTTAATTTAAAACCTTTTTTTTTTATACAACTCTTGATACAGAGGACAGCCTCTCTACAACCACACATTGATAAGCTTTCTGAATAAATTGTTTTAGTTGACAGTAATATTAATTTTTATTTTCATATTATTTACTATGTATAGGGCTAATTGTGTATAGTTATAATATAATATTATAGTGGTTTATTATTATAGATGCATAAAACAACCAACTCCCACCTTCCAAGTATTGAAGAATGGTCCATCCACTTATCTCCCCATCACAAATAGGTATCTGCGAGTGACGCTCTATCTCGGCTGCACTTGTGCGACCGATAACGCTTCTGTAGTTCGTTATTTGATTTTATAATTTTATACCAACCGGTAATATTTTTGTATAGGATTATTTCATATTTCTATTATAGTATTATGTACATTCACAAAATGTTTTTTTCTCTACTAAATTTATGAGTTTTGAAAATTTAAAATGCAAACAGAAAAAATTTTTTTGAAAAGCCATTTGTATCAGAATATTATACACGTGTGCGTATAGAGCTCGATACATGATATCCATCATATATACATTTAGATATGAAAATATAACAACTCTATTGGTATTAGTTATTCTACTTTAAAAACCATTCCACATTTTAACATCGTACAATAATATAGTTGTAGGTACAATAGACGTATAGTATACTCAAGCCCGGATTAAGGATCAATTGGGTCCTGGGACAGCAGCCACTTAGTGGGCCACTTTTCGACTTTATCTTCAAAATAATTGTATTATTACGTATTAACGACTTTATATTATTGTACCTATAATTTTTTACTATGCAAAATATATACAGAGTATACCTTATGTCATAGTATGCTGAGTTTTTTTTAACAATTATGGATCGATGATATGGAATTTCGTTAAAACAAAACATTTTCTTTATTTTTAACAGTAATTTTTTTTATAACATTTTCAAAATTTTTAAATACGCAGTTGTACCAATAATAAAATCGGCTTAATTTTTTTCAAATGGTACCTCCTAACCACTATATTTTTTCATGGATTCTGGTAAAGGTTTTTATCTGAACATTTTGACAGTCAAATGATCAATTTTAGTTTGCTAGGTTATTACTTATTAAATATGGTTTTCGAAAGTTAAGTATAATATGCATTAATACTTTTAACTGAAATACCTAGTATACAAGAGCTAAATATTTTTTCTTATACCTAGGTAGTTAAATAGTTAAATCAATAATCGAAAATTATCAGAAAAAAAAACATAATCAAAATTGTATTTCCCAACACATTTCATTATTTATAGTAATTTTTCGTTATATAAAATTGAGAACAATTTTATTTTATAATTATTATTTATTAAGTAATAATAATGTACCTACTACCTATACCTACCTATTTAAATATATATATTTTTTTTAAACTGTATTGGACGTGTTAAAAAATATATTTTTGAGATAAAGATGGGCCCCCAAAATCAATGGGCCCCGGGACGGTGCCACCCTTGCCCCCCCTTAATCCGGGCTTGAGTCTACTCAAAGAACTATTTGTAAAATTCTATTTTTTCTCTAGTCTTATATATATTATACTATATTAGTATGTTTTTATGATAATCCTCATAATGCGACCGATATAGGTTTATAGAGTACAATAGGTAGGTAAATAATTTTGTCAATTAATATATTTGGAAATATTTTATATTCTCAACAAACGTTCAAGTGCCTAACTATAAATAAAAAATAATTATTTATAATAACATTAATTATTGTCAAAGATAACAACAACTACTCACCAATATTTGGGCAAAGATTTGTTTTTACTTTATTTTGTTCGTTAAAAGCTAATATCGTAACTTTTTTCTATCACCATTGTTGTTGATAGTATTTTCTATTTGACGTTGTAAATTGATACTTTAAAATTAACAGAACCGCGCAGCGTGTGTGCGGGCTAGCACTTAATATTTTATCTACAGTGGAATTTCAGCTATTAAATTTTTTTTATTTCACTACTACGGACCGCAGACGCATTAACTGCGTTCCAAATATTTGTTTAGGTACGATTCGTTGTCAATTTTGACGGGAATTGAGGGGTTTATAATGGGCAGAGATTTACTCTCGGGTTCATTGAAGTGGTACACGTTAGGTATCTCGTGATTGTGCTTTTGAAGGGAATGGCCAACTGTTTGAGCATTATACATGTCTTTCTCAGGACTATTTAATTTTCCCGTCTACAAAATAATGAACGATTCATAAATTCATACAAATCTTATGCTATTCATTGCTGTGCATCACATTATAAAGCACTATATAGTATAGGTATTACAATAGTGTATTTATGCTTAGTTGAGAATTTTAACAGACGACATTCCAACTGCAGTTGTAGTAGTCTCGTCTCGACTTGTTTCGATGTCAACTTACTCAACTATAATATAGCGGAATAGGAATGTTCTCCTTGTAAAGAACTATCCTCTAAATTATAAACGCTGATAAAACGGTTTACAACATTTAAACTATATCATTCTTGAATACGAAAAAAAAAACGAAATTTATTGCTCGAGATAACGTATATTGAGCTCAAAATTATAATCATTATACTACTTTACTTACCTACTTTGGGCCCTGTTCGATTGCAAATCAAAATATTTTGTATTTTTGTTTAACGATAATTAATCAATAATATCATTTTAAAAATCATCAATTTGAAATACCGATCAACTATAGGTATATTATAATATACTACTGTTTAAGGCCCCCGAACGAGAATATAATAATAAAACCAGTTTTGAATGAAACGTTCGTGGAAGCTGAACCGCTATTCGGGATAAGTTAAAGTTGTGATTATATAACGTATAACTGTATACTTCGAGGAACAGCTGAATATAATATAATATATGTGAATATATATGTATACATTATATTCGTCCGGTATTCAAGTCATTAGTGAAGATGTGCTCTCTCCGTCGCTGTAGACATCGTCGGTTGTAGATGTAAATGCCGTCGTCTCTTTCTCGTTTTCTTTATGATCTATATACATCTCAAGAGGCACAGAATGCGATACTATAAAAGCTAAATTTGAATACGTTACCATGCGCATATAATATACACATACATATTATTGTGCGTTGTATATGTTTCTATTGTACTTGGCGAATACTTTTTACATAACATCAATAACTTTGTTGAACATACAAAAGCTGTTTTTTCGGGAATATTGCCCAGAATTTATATGGCATTACATTTATATATTGTATGGTTTAAATATAATATATAATACAAGTCCTAAGTGCAACGTATTAATCACCGTATTGATGTACCAAACACACGACTATGTATGTATACATTGTACAGCCATTTCGTAGTTATAAATTCACCAGCACGTGCAAATTCCGATTAGGCAATGCTACAGTGATGACAATGATTATAACTGATTCGAAATTTAAATTATTTAATCTTGAGAAAAAAGCATGGCAATTTATCGAATAAACGAATATAAGTATAGTGTTTCCGTACGTAAATCATTTTCTATTGATACTTGTTCTGTATATTGATATTGTATAATATATACAACATTATATAGCTATTAAAAAACACGCCTAGAATAACGTAGTTTTTTAAACTTCAAACAAAAACTCATGTATAATGTATCTCTTGGAAACACGTGAATACTTATTACAATTTATACAAAACGAAAATTGTTTTCACATCGTCCGAGAAACGTCTTTGCGTCAACCAGATCAAGAATCAAAGTGTACCTGTTCGTAATATACAATACATTGAAATAACATGTTTGCTGATCAGGCCTGATCTTAACAACATTTATTTGAATCATAATATAATATAGTAGAAGGTATATTAACTAATAAATTATTTGTGTGTGTGCATGTGTTAGTATTATTTGGAACGTTTAAGTAGAGGAAATGTGCGTAAGATGGGACAGCTAATTTTAATTGTATTTAAGGGGTTTATTATTTTATTTATGGAAAAAACAAAGATTATTTATTAAGTAAAATTATATTTAGGTAGTTTCGAAATTTCCAATCAGTTTTGTTGTGTTATTATTAATTATACATATATTTTTACTAAACATAAAAATTGATTCTTACCTAACCTAACCTAACCATGGCTGAGGTAAAGGTCCTTATTATTCGTAACAAATGCAATTCATTTCACATCATGTAAGTGATGAAATGTCTTTGTTTTTTTCATTGTATAAATACATTAACCACACACAATTGATGGACACAAATATCTATCAGGAAAACGAGAGTGTGGCCAACATAATATACCTACTACAATTTTTATTTTAAAATTTTCGACGTGAAAACGCGTACGTTTTAAGTGTTTAAACATTCCTTTTTGATATATGTGCGCATGCGTGAGCGTGTGTAAATCATCTGCCGTCTGCAGTTGCAGTATAATATTCCTTCGTCACTATTTATTATATTCTATGTCACGAAGTAAATGACTTAAAAGTCAAGTCGAAACACGTCACAATGTAACGATGATAATATTATGATAATATATCCGCCGCAGCATCGTCGCCGAATTAAATATTTTACCGCCAAAAAAAACTTCGCGCTCAACTCCTCCCCGTCTTAAAGTTTTAGTGTGCGAACTCGGCTGCTATGTACACATTTGCGCGTATGCAATGTTATGACACATGTGCTCGTTCATAATAAAATACATATTGTTTTATACGAGTACAATATAATATGATGATACTCTCGCGGAGCACCAGAGAAGTTTATCGCTTTATTCGTTTCGTCGTAACTTCGCCCGCTGATAATATTATTATTATTGTTATTGTTTTCGTTTGTGCGCGTACAACAACAGTCAGTCGCGCTTCGTATGAGATATTATTTCAAAAACCCCAAAGCCTTCCTTCACTCTGAATCCGTATCCGCGCACCCGCAATAATACATCATGCTGCATTGCTGTGTACATGGATAGGATGAGGATCTTTGGGGATACAAACAAATCAGCGGCTAGGCGAAAAAAAAATGTCTATATTAATATTAAACAATTAGTCGTTTTTTTTTTTTTTGAAATTATACTGATAAATGTTTTTTGGATAGGTATCTAATTTAGTTTTTTCAAATACGTATTACATCATTAATTGTAAGTCTATAAGACCACAAATTACGTATACATTTGATAGTTTATAATTTGTAACTAGGAAACTATATAAATACCTATTAAATAGTCATAATAGCTCCTAATATATATTATTATGTTAAATCAAAATAATTAAACACCAAGTAACGGGGTCTTAAAGAGTTTTTTAAATCATTTTTAGGGTTCTTTTATGCGTTTTTTTTAGTGTTTTCTTCTGAATTTTAAGTGCTGTTTTCAAAGTTTTATAGAGCAACAACATCTGAACTCTATAGTGATAATCCGTTAACGTATTATCAAATATTGTATAGGCACCTACTGTTGTAAGATCATTTTTTTTTTATAAACTAACAAAGCCCAGTCCTTGTCTCACCCGCATCTGACTATGTGGTAGGTATAGTTTCGTAAGGACATCGATAAAAAAATTCGTAAAACCTCGTATTGGAATTTTCACTTTGTTTTTCATTAATAATTAAACCTGACGCCGCTGCACACTTGTGGGATGGCAGTTTTTTTCGACCATTCCCTTTGCAGGGTTGAGAGAGCTATGGTAGTGCAGCTGATGTGCTGGTGGTGGTGCAATACGTGTGTGTGTGTGTGTGTGTGTGTATAGAGATGGTATATATACAGCGAGCGTGGTGTGTGTGGTATACTTGTGGAGGGGGGGGGTGGTTACACAGAGTGAACTCTGACCTTTGGCATGACCCGCTCGCACTCCGCCGGGACCTGAAATCGGGTCAACACCGATGGCGTTATTACGATAAACACGAACGGATGGGGTGCAAAAATGAAAGAACGCATGCACGCCCGCAATGCTGCTCGTCGATTTCCAGAGAATAAGAATGGAAAGCGTACGACAGAAAATGCGTAGGTAGTATAATACGTCCCGTATGTATAATATTGCAGTATACCTACGCGCGGTGAGATATTATAATATTGTTTTGTATAAATATAATATATATATATATATATATATATATAATATTATATATCTGGGTACTCGATGGAATAGGAAAAAAATAAATCAACGTACACAACACATAATAATAATATATAGGTAGTACAATCTATTATTATATTTTTGACGTGTGTGTGTGTGTTTGCGCTGTTTAACTTTCCGAGGTGCGTATAATATTATGGCGTATTGATCCGAGAGACGACGCGAAACGATTCGATTAAAAATAATATGATTGTTGTTATCAGCGACGATAAAATTCCATCAGCTCCGACGTGACTTCTAGTAGCGACCAGCCGCGGCTGCACCAGGGGGAGAAAGAAAATGTTTTTATATTCGCAGACGAATAGGGAAAAAAATCCATAAAATGTTTCGTCCTTATTGTCTTATAGTCGTGGTGTGTCGGTATTATATAGGTATTGTTTTACAGGCGTAAGGCGTTTTCACCCTTCAAAAAAAAAAAAACATATAAACGAGATAATTTCGACCGAACGGTTTAGTACCGCAGAAACACGTATAATATTATTATTATGTTATTGTATAACAATATTATGTTTATTAGGTATGTTATTACATAATAAATACGATTCAGGGGATTAGTTGCCTCGCAGTAGACGAAACCGGCAAAACGTTTGAAAAAATATAAGGATATGACACATCGAATCTGTTTGCAATGTATAAAGATACTATATACTTATTGTAAAAGTGTTCAAACGCGATAGGTAGTGCAAAATTCACATTTTATTCGTTTCTATAATAAACCACAAATGTTCGGGGTTGAATTTAAGTTAGGGTTACCTACCGGCGTGTGCTTCAATTATATGGTATCAAATAAGTATGTAATGTATATTGTATAGACAAATTATTTACTGTTTAATATTTACAATATCTTCATTCACACGAACAGGTAGACTCTCATCCAACGGTGGTTGGCATTTTATTATTAAATCGAATAATTGTACCATTTAATGTGAGCTTAGATGAATATCTAAGCTCACATTATTTAGTCGTTTTGAATAAAACGACTAAATAGAATGGGGATATTTGAATAAATTTTTAATATTATCCGGCAAATGAAAATTATAATGAAAACAATTTTTTACTTTCAAATTTGTACAGAAATATTATTTTTAATAAATCTTCGATTTAAAAATTACCATATCATAAAAAAATGTATTTAATATTATTATATGAATTCATTGTATTAAGTAAATAATATTTAAAAAAATTTAAATTTTCAGTCATATTATGATAATATAATAATAAATTTCTACAATCTGCGACAGTCATCTGCTCATCCCTAGAGACTGATATTATCCCGAAACCAATAACAAAATTTACAGACATGACTGTATTTTATGTCAAGAGAACAATGCGTTCATTTATTTACTATTACAATAAATTTAATGTCTATAAAAAGAAAATCTTTGCGAGTTTTTATTCTTTATATTTGTATCCGAAATTGAATATAAAATCTGTTATTTCATGTGTGGTCTGATTTTTTTTTTATCGGTAAATTAAGTAATTACTAATATAAATTTATATTTTTTTTATTGGTGGCACTAACGAATTGTATTCTGCAAGAGAAAAATGAAACTCCGCTTTTTTCATCGTTTATATTATGATCCTCTTTGGTTCTAAGGCTTCTAGTAAATACATTTCTAAAAATAAAAATATTTGTTATTATACGCTGGTGTAATAAATATTACTCAATACTTTGAAATAATTAATTCAAACATCACAGTATTATAAATATCAACTTCAGCTAAAATACTATGTTAGTACTATTTTGTGTTCACTAATAATCCATGAAGCCGTTAGAAAGTTATGTATTCAGTCACTGGACTCTACTCTGTTGACGTTTGTGGCACACAAAAATTGAAAAATGTGATGATTTTAAATTAACATTCAATATTAATATTGATATAATATCATACGCCGTATTTACATAGTAGGTAGAAGTATCTCAGACAGTGAATGTTTATACAAAATTTGTCCTGCAAGTATGTATCATTACTAGAAATATAATTTTACTACGTATAAGCTTAAGTATAAAGTAAAATCACATCGGAGCCTACAAGTTATACCCACCACCTATGTGCAATAATTGTACTTACGTTTCAAAAATTCAAAAATTATTTTTTGCATTACTTTTTTTTTTTTTGCATTCAATGTTTAGATAATATTTTAATGTATGCATTGGGCTTGATCGTTTAACATGTATACATTTACAACCTATTTAAAAGTGGTAGAGAAGAATGTTAAATTCATTAGCCCACAACATTAGGTTTGGAATCTTTTGTTGAATAAATATCCTGTATTCATTAGCTAAAGTTGTTAAAAAAGGCGAATAGTTGATTACAAAAAAAAAAAAATCGATTTTATACACGGACAAAACGAAACTATTGCTTTATGGACTTTTGGTTGATTTTGAATAGTAATTAATTACGTCGTGTACACTCGTTCATCATAATCAAGATAGATTAAAAATGAAAATATATTGATTACAAGTGTACGTACACTAATAATATTGTCACTTTATGCATACCCATATTATAGTAATTACTTTGTACAATGACCCTTTCACAAATTTAATTTCAATATAGAAAGTATAGTATCGAAGATATTTACAACAGTTACAATCATACTGAACATATTTAAAGCTAATTAAATAAAAAATGCATGTCGTTAATAATTATTACATAAACCACAATTTTTACACTCACTTTAAGAAAGAAATATGTTGTCAGGGAGATAAAATATTTTATTTTGTAGATTTAAGACAAATTGTCATAGTATTATTTTATTTTCATATTTTTATGGTAGGTATACAACAAAAATAAATAATTGTAGTACTTAGAGGTAATCTATTGAGGGTGAAAAATGAAAGATTTATTTTTATCGAATGTAGGAATTTTTCGATGTAAGTAGTCATAATTATTAGTACTATTGTCCAATATACAAATTTTTGTTTAAATCATTTTCACTATTATTTCTCACAAACGATTGTGCGTTATTTCTATCACTCATTCGTATATATGATAACGATGACAATTATATAATGATAATGATGATGACATTACGATGATGATATTATATATATAATTCAATTATTACGAAACGGATGCGAATGTGAATGTATATAATATATTATTGTGTTCGAGATTTTAATGATGTGAAGACCGGTGGAAAAAAACTACCAGAGGTCGGAAGAGCGAGGAATTCTTAGAAAATAAAATAAAATCTAGTACCTAAATAAAACTAATAAAAATAAAATAAGTATCAAGACTTCGGGCTTGGAAGAGAAATGTCCGATCTGCCAAGGGATAGAATACGCCAAGACGCATTTCCTCGTTTATTTATCACTTATAAAATCCCCTAGCGTACAAACTGTACCGAGGCCGAGAGATGGCCACCGAAAACCTGTCGCAACTCGCAAAACGTTAGGAAACGAGCGTTATCATTTCCTGCCAATTCTAATTTCAATCGGTCCTGACACGCAAATCCTTGACACCTGGCCGCTGGCGGTATTTCGGAAGTTTTTGTGTGCCTTTCTCGCGTTTGAGGATCAAATGCACTCCGAAATGTTTTATATTAATTTACACGTTAATATAATAGAGACGTTCAAAGGTGAAACGTCGTCGAATTGTTATCCGATGATACACTACCTCAGTGGGATTTATCGTCGTCATCCCTTCGTTCGCAGCGTGCGACGCTTTGCGCGATAAAGACGTTTACTTCGTACACTTTTTATACTTGCACATTGTAATGGTTTTTACCGTGACAAGTGGCCGTCTCGCCGATGAAAAGTTGAGATTTGCTCGCGGCTGCAATACCAGAGGGTGTTCGTATAGCTTAGGAGATAGCGACCGCAAGTGACCGGTTCTACCCGAAATATTGGTTTCAATCGATCTGCAATTGGTGTTTTTTTTTATTACTCTATTTAGATATTATACATTTTTATTCATCATTTCAAGTTATCAAACATTTAAGTAAATACATTTTACAGTTAATTTTTTTTTAACGTTCATACATTATAATACCTAGTTGTTTTAATCACAATATCATACAATTATAAAACTTAAACTTTTATAAAATTTTGAAAAGTTTATTCAATAAACTAGCTGTATATAAACTCTGACTCTAAACAAAAAAACCAAAAAATATAAAATACGGGGCTTATAATATATTAGTTTAGGTTTATATTATTATTATTTAGGCCCATGATATATTATAGGTAGGTATATCTGAATCTTAGAAAACCTCAGTTCATGCGGGCTAATCGGCGTCGGTGTAGGTACCTATTTGTGAACTAATTCGACCGAGATGGGTAATCTGCCACGGCGGCTTGAATATAATAGTACTTGATATATTTTCATACGGGGTTCAAACTACTTTTTAGAACTGAAATCTCTGAAAATGTTGTCAAATCGGGTCGAGTAGTTTTCGAGTCTATTGCCTTTGAATAATTTACAAATGTTGGTTTTTACATAATTTAAATCCTAATAGCTGTCAACAATAATTTACGTTCTATACTGGCGCATATCGCGCTGATGATCGTTGTTCGGGGTTTTATCGTTAAGTGGACATTGTTGTTGAGCATTGTTGTTTTTTACGGATATTATTGTACCTGCCTATAATATATAATGCCTATACAAATACATTAAATGTACCTATACGTTACCTCCGCAAATAGTTTCTTCAAAATGAGATTTTTCTTTTCTCTTTCTTATTACCATTTCGTTATCAACGTATATATGGGACGGGTACTTTTCGTGACTCTTGTTCACGGATGATATTACAGCTTCAATTCCTTTTAATGGACAAAAACTTTTAGCGTATACGATTCCAAACAGTGGTGTATATACACATACATGTATATTTATATATTTTATATTATACAGGCTGTTTCAAAGGTTCCTGAATAAGCTAGAATGATCTCATGTTGGGGAGTGAAATTGAAAACCTATTTTGCATTTTGCGAATGAAGGATTTTTAAGGGTTCTGCTTTTCTTTTTTTCTTTTTTACTAAATATAAGAATATTTACAATAATATATTCTTATAATARCGCACAATAGGTCAATKTTATAAATTATTGCAAAGAAGAAAAATATGCTATATATTGATACATGAATACATGTGAAATTGAGCAGCCCATTAGTAGCACATAAGGGTTCATCTTCCGGTACATACAATTATTTTATTGTTAAGCTCTCAAATTATTATTTTAATTCAAAATTCATTCTCGTTAGAAAATTATTATTTGAAATGATGTTACTCGATTTTCCTGATGCTTGTCAAGACGCATCCTAAATAAGAGTTTACAATACGTTCTAAGCGAATCACTTTT
Organism: Macrosiphum rosae; assembly: GCA_016617965.1. Classification (NCBI taxonomy): domain Eukaryota; kingdom Metazoa; phylum Arthropoda; class Insecta; order Hemiptera; family Aphididae; genus Macrosiphum; species Macrosiphum rosae. The sequence continues at coordinate 14,159 of WHPZ01586514.1, read as the reverse complement.
GCGTTGTAAATTGTGGAGTTTCAGTCATGTCATGTGCATAATATTTTATATAATAGTTTATATTTTATGTATTTATTCAAACGAACCTACTACAAAATTGACTTTATAAATATATAAAATATGAGTAGGTACTAAATAGTCTATACTGACTTTATTGCTTTTATTAAATAATGTTCTCTGCAAATTCATTATTCTACCATTATTCACTTCACACTTTCTATTAAAATTAGAATATAAACAAATCTCACAAAAAATTCATATTATCTAATAAATAAACTTATATCCTAAAACGCAAGATGAGCGGGATGGTCGAGTATACCAAATTCTCCGTGTGGTTTCATTGCACAATGATCACAACCTAGCTGTAACCCAACCTTAAACCATCACTTTTCTCTCCTCCGTCAATGCCGTTAATTACACTCAATTAACAACTAATATACAATCTACTAATCTATACAATTTCCTTCACACCAAATTTGGGATTTATTATTTTATTATTTGGTGATACCCAAATAGGTTAAAATACAGTAAATTCATGACATAATAATTAATAGTACCCATAGTTATATAAATAACAATATAATTGTAGAATTAGCAATTCTAACAATTCATCAAATAACACTCACTAGTTTTTAATTAACACATTTTTTGTTAAGCTCGTGCTGAAGCTCCTTCAGTGGGAGGATTCTTCATTCCGTAAAATGTATAATAATTTTTTTTATTAAAATGTATCACACTTATTTGCTGTGCTTTATATCGCAACAGGTTGTGAAATAAAAATGTAAATTAAAAAAGAAATCAAATATTTTCAAATTTATTTTCAGATAATTTAAAACTGATGAATTTACAAAGATTTTGTTTATATTAAAATTCTATGTCATTTTCTCTCGCACATCCACGCATACATTGTTTTAAATTGTCTGTACATATTATTATATGTAGGTAAATCACAATAAATCTAACACTAAATTATATTATTTTTTGTTCACAGAACATAGCAGTAATTTATTTATTACCTATATTGTTAAAGAAATAAAACATTTTTTTGTTTGATTCTGATCGTGTGTTTTATAATAAAAACCTAACCAGATTAAAAAGAAAAATATTCTTAAACATGTACTCAACGTCTATTGTTTTTTTTTTTTAAAAAACACTATTTTGTAAAAACTCAATATATATCATATATATATATTTAAATGTATAGTCCCTCATAAGACAGCTCATTAGAAACCTTAAAATTCACTTTCGATTGCTTCGATATAATTGTATTTATTTTTCTCGTTAGGGTGGAAATTACTTACGTTTTCAGTTAACTTCAAATCAATATAAAAATTAATATTAAAGCTTGGCAAAATAGTTCAAGATAATTCACACATAATTTCTTAGAAGTATGAGATTTAAGTAAACATGATGTCATTTTAAATAATTGTGATTTCTATGCGGCTAAGGATATAGCTAGTTCATATTATAATACAGGTGGTTCTACATTAGCAATTTATTGGTTTTTATTTATCAACTAAATTAGTTGTTTTTTGGCATTTAATTTATTCTACTGCTTATTGTACTGCACTCGCGTGATAATATAATATTATCTTGGTGTTATGAGGATATAAAAAAAATAATAAATAATATTATGGTTTGACAATATAATAATAATAATATGAGGTTTCTATACTGCAAACATATTTAGAATTTTTTCCTTCAAAAGTAGTCGGAAAAAGTACTTTCTTTTCAAGGGGTCTCGACTTGTTGCTCTTCAAACGAAATAAAATATGCGAGCGTGTAATAATAATATGTATATACAGTTCTCTTCGCGTACAATGGAAATACACAAGTCGTGCGGAAACGGCCGCGGTAGGACGTGCGTAGTGCAAACCGATAGCGTACATATACGAATTAATTTTTAACGAAAAGGAAACGGAAAAGGATCGGCAATAATAATAATAGTAATAATAAAAAAGAGAGTGCGTACGGCTATTATACGATATATCAACGTCCCATGTCCGACCATCGTTCAAAAAAGGTACCCACAGCTACGCGTACATATAGTGCTGCGGTGCGTGCGGTGATTGGATTTTGAATGGACATTGTGTGTCCGACCGCCAGAAAACTGATGCGGAACATTGAAAAGGTCAATAATAAAGTACAATAATAATAATGATAAAAATAATAATAATCGTAATATGTTATATTAATAGTAATAATATAGATAGTAATAATACTAATATTAATATAGATTTCCTATAATATTCAAAGTGACGTCGTCGTCGGGGGCCGAGGAAATAAAAAGACTACCGTGTTTATTTCTAAGACGATATATCATAATATGTCATCTTCACTATATCTGTGGTCCGTGTAGGCGATGTTTGCTGTGTACGGCCCTTCGTTGTGCGAGTATTGTTCAATATTGTTTTTGAATCGATATATTCCACTATTATTACGTGCCTTAAAAATACGAATTCCATTGCTATACAATGCATCGTGCAAACCTTGACAAATGGGTTATTAACGATATTTGATTCGCCAGAAGTTGGTTTTATAAATCTGTTAGTGGCGGCGGGGGGAGGGGGGTTTGTACTTTACTTTAAACTTATCATGTATGGTGTGACTACACAATTATTTATTAAAAAAAAAAAAAAAATTGCGAAATTATTGCAGTCGTAAATTTACGTCCCGTGATTATTATAATATATACCCGGTGTTATTTTATGTGGGAGTAAACAACACGGAAATGTTGAAAAAAAAAAAGAAAAATATAACCTGTGAGCACTTTGCGAGCTTAAGTGAAAACGTCGTATGGAATTTAATTTAAAAATTAAAAACACCGGCGAATGTCGTTAATTAAAATAATTTTTAATTAACTAAGGCGTACTACTTGACAACGGTATTCTTGTAAAAATGTTTAGACGTTTTGATTATAAATGAAATACTTTTAAAGTAAATAAGTACCTAGCTACATCTTTACAACTATAGCCATGTGCAATTAGCGACGGTGTCGTGTCCAAAAATAAAAAAAATCTATATATTTCATGAATATTCACCGCTGTAGTAGATTTGCATCAGTAATTTCATTCAAATCACACGTAGATAAACTGTACGATCTTAGCAACATTTTGAAGTGCATAGATTTTCTATAATTCTACGATCAATAAAATAAATATATCTATAATACAGTATACATAATGATTTATTGTAATATATCGAGTGAGGCCCTCTCAAATTCAATCTGTCGGTGGGTTTTGCAATTTAACAGTAGAAACAACTTTTTCAATTAAAAAACTATAGATGGAGGACCCTATTGAAACTTTGTGAATTTTAACTGAAATTCAAACGGTATAAAATTCTTTCGTTAAACTACCAAAAAAAAAAACAAAAAATAATGTAATAACTTCTAAAAATTAAACTGTCCTTTGGATAATTAATTTAATTTTTCATCATTAGTTAACTTTCTACTGCAGATATTGTCATTTTATTCCAATAATATACAATTGCTGATAATCGTAAAGTTCGAAAAATGTCATTAGTATAGACAGTTGTTAATAAACATAAAGTTTTAGAGTTTAACTACATACTTTGATTACGATAGTAATAATTATTTGACGACAACTTATACTCAATATATACGATACGTTGGACTGCAATTTTAGATTCCCAAGCGAACACTTATACATTTTACTGATTAAATATCGGTAACTTAATCCTTCCACTTTCCCGTTATGACTATTTACGTTTATAGATGTTTCACAATATTTTATTTTTATCATAAATGTAAATTTAATATCAAGCATTATGAAACTGCACTAGGTTCTTAATCCGTGTTTAACTTTACGGGCCATAATTTACATACTTAAAACCTACTAAAACAGAACGAAATCTCGACCATAATTATTAGGTAGTTAGAATGGCTGTTTTCAAACAAAAAAAATAACTGTATGAAATAATATATTAATGCGGTTACTACATTTAAATTACATTTTAATATTAATAAATCATAATATTTGAAATTCTAACTGTACATGTAATAACGAATTGTTCAATGTTCATACATAATATTATATTATTCTAAATTATTTATTTATTTGTATTGATATGACTTACTGAACTTACCTGTACATATATTTGATTTGATATTCCTTATTATAATAAACTCATCGTACGGTGTGTGTCCTAAGACTTAAATTCAACCAAATTTGTTTTATTGATTTTTAATTTACCTAGTTTTATATACAAAAATATTGCATGTTGTAATGACCAAATACCGTTTCACAAGTAAGTATATTATAAAATGTGTGAAAAATTGAAATAACAAAATTATTTACAATTCGTGATACTTGAAATTTGAATACAATGTGTTGTAACATTCAGAAGATATCTTTGGAAAATATTGTGTACTATACTCAATTCTCAGAAATATACTTCATCTTACTCTAACCAAGTGCCTATACTTAGTAGCGATCTCGCCTTGTTGGTAGTTAGTCAAAATATAGAAATATGCCTCCAGTCACCGCGAACAACAAACATTTAATATATCCTTGTGACCGTAGGGATATAATAGTCACCTGAAAATAGGCCTATAGCAATTTCTAAACGGAAAATATACAGCGAGTTTCAATCTGAAAGACAAACGCAAAGCTTTAAACTCTTGTTTATTATACAAATCCCTTCTTAAGTCTATAAAACGTTAACGTAACATGATGTCCAAATAACTTTATTTTATGTACATTTAATCTATGGTGACTAGCTAAATGAAATTAAAAACAATATAAATAAACGTATTGTCTCGTAAATGTTTCGAGGTGCTGAATTATGGGTAGTTGCGTATTATTTTAATCGGTAGTAAAAATATCAAATATCCAAGGTTATCCGCACCGGAAGTTGCATAACAATTGTCGTTGGGGATTGTTGCCGAGATAAAAAATTAGCACTGTTTCAACTCTCTAATAAATCTTGGTATAAATTATTTATACCAAGATTTAAGTATATCTGAACACTGCAGAAAAACAAATATTTTTTTTTAAATAGTCGTCCGTCGAATTCTGTTTAAATGGATCACCACTTTTTAAAATTGATAAAAATAACTAAAAACCTAAAATAACATTTAGCATATTTATTCCATGCATAATAGTTTAATAGGAATTAAACTCGTAAGAGGAATAATTATTATAGAGTTAAACCGTCGATGGTAATTGAAATCGCAATAATAAACTACATTTCCGGTCAATATGAGATGATATAATACAAATGGTTGACACTATTAAAATAAAATTATAATACAATTGTTATTCCATTTGAATGCACAAATACTATATTATTACGATATACATATTTAAATGAATGACGTTTATAATTTTAAATTAGCATAATGGTGGTCATGTTTAATTTTTAGGCATATTATTTATTTATTTATATCACGAATCAATGTGCGCATTAACCATATTTCTCAAATAAATATTTTACACGATTTCTTGACAAACATTATTCCTCGACAAAGATCGAGCAGTTACCTTTCATTAAGTATTAACAAACACTCTTGATTGAATCCTTGGACAATTTTCAAATGAAATTATACAACTCGTCAAAACAGAAATGTCTGATAAATAATGCATACGACACAATTTATTTAACTTAGCAATTCCAAAATCTTTCAGAAAACTTTCTTAGAAAGTCTTACAATGTAATTATTGTTTAAGATTTTAAATGTTTTGATAACTTTTTAACTGGCGTTATTATAAATGTATTTATAATTTTATTGATTGTATATACTTTTTCTTAAGTTGTACTATAATATACTAGTTATGTTAAAATTAGTTATTACTTATATACATTTCTGATTTCATTATATTTCAAATTTTAGATTTATGATATAATTTCTGTTCATCAATAGCTCTATAGTATAAAAATAATTACTTGAATCACTTTTGAAATAATTAAAATTAACATATTATTACTAACACAAACTATATAAATTAATGACACCGATGTTCCAAATGAATAATTATAATATATTTTTAGTGTAAGACGTATTTACTTTACTTTTAAGATTTACTTTATTTTACAGTATTAAATACATATTGAACGACGTTGTAGAGTGTAGATATTTGTCTTTTTTAATTATCTAGAATATTATTATTTTATTTTATAGTGGACACGCAGCTTAAGTTAGTATCAGCACATCATTGTGTGTTTTATTCAAATAATTTTACTTCACTTGATAATAATCAACCACAGAATCTTTGAGTTGCGTTTCCATTGCGTATATTTGTCCAAGATAAATATAGTTGAATTTCAATATAATTTATAATATTTTATTATTTAATTTACATAATATACGAATTATATTCAGTTAGGTCACTGGAAAAAAAGTAGGTATCGGAGTTTAACGTAGATCACTGACAGCACTGTTGATTACCGCGTTTTAAATAAGGATTTTGTGTAATTATTTTTGGGTTCAAATTAACTTTAATGGATTAATTTATCAATGTCATTCTCGTCCAGTGAATGGGATTTCAACACCATATCAATAATTGGTACCTACTCGATCCGAATAAAATCGAATTGAACACTCTTTGAAAGAATTAAATATTTTATGAAGATGCCTAATACAAGTGCATATTAAACGTTTATTTATTTATTATATTATTATCTTATTGACTCAAATCATTTTATAAATTATCGGTGTTTTTGAAAATTGCATTATTTACATTACCTATTTCCAAGTCAGCATTGTCCAATGTTTATTGGCCATGTAATTGTTTTCATATGACAACAATAAACCTAATAAATATCACTCGGCGAATAAGTAAAGTCATTGGTCTGTATATTTCGTGTGTATCATGCAGGTACTTTCTAAGTTCTGAGATTAGGTAATCTCATCGGTGAATAGCCGATGAAAATGTTCAACGTGTCATGTCGCCTTCTTTTAGCTGTCGATCATATATTATGTGTGTCTATCATACATAGTGAAATGTCTGTCCTTTGTATTTGCTCACTCTCCCGCTATGCTGAACAATTACATAAATTTGAATAATAAATCGAAGTAAGACATATTATGTTGTTCATACGACCGCGATATATTATTCGTACAATAAAATTACACTAGCCAAAAATATTGTGTGTCGGAGAAGAAAAATAGGGTTCTCATAAAAATAATATGTGACAGAATTATATTAAAATTTTTTTTGCTTCAGTCACCAAGTCATGAGCCGGTGAAATAATGGATAACCGTGAACAAAGACCTGAACTTTGGAAAACGCTGGTCTTGATAATCGTTTTATTTTTTATATTTAATCGTGTTGGTAGGTTAGTGCATAGTTTATTATCAAATCCATTCGCCTGAATAAAAAAAAAAAAAAATTGTGTATTTGTCTTTATTATAATGTGGTCGACTAAAATCGATTACAAACAATCACGGGCGATGGAAATAAGAAAATGATAAACCACCATTGTGGACTAATACCTGCATCATGATTCATGACGGTACCTATATAAATATTCATAACTTTTAACTTGTTCTGTTGTTTTTTCTATTAGGGATACGAATTTCGATTATTTTCTTTTATCAAATTGCATTTCATAATGGCGTTATGAATGTATTACGAAAAAATATAGACAACGCTACAAAAGTAATCAAAATAATCAAAACGTACTTCACACATAATATTCTGATTAATTTTTTTTTTAAAGTATACTTAATAAAAAAATACTCTTGTTATTGAACGAGCGAGCGTGTTGAGTATTACCTTTCACAATTCTGTAGCTGGTTACTTCTAAGGAAATTACTTTTCTTTTTTTTCTTTTTTTTTTCTAAAGAACAATAATATTTGATTGCGTTTCTTCTCCGTTTCACTGTAACACTAATGCCGTTGGCTTTTTTTTTTTAGTAGGACTTGTTTACACGTTACAACGAGTTGTAAAAATTAATTATCTCCGCTTTAATTATTCATAATTAACAAAACCACAATATTTAACCGTTTAATGTGAGTTGAAATATTGTTCAAACATAAACATTGTACATATTATTATTTGCATTGTACCTTCATATAAGGTGTAGTAATTTAAAATATTACAGACCTACTCACATGTGCTAATTTATTTCATTTAATTTTTTTTTTATGTATATTATTTCGTCAAAAATCATTATCGGTGGTCAAAATGTTTATACTTTGTATTGTCATTGTACACCTTGTCGTGATATGTGAGATTAGTTAAACTATATGTATATTATTATTCATTAAAAAATTAAGTTTAAAAGAAAAATAGGCTTTTGTAAAATAAAATAAACGTATCCGTCACCCGCCGTATACACAATATATGTATTACTTTTTTTCATGTTCTCAGAAAAGTGAGCTACTACACATAGATATAGTCAATCTACGTTTCAAAAAAAAAAAGAACAAACTGACACGTAAAGCTCTCACTGCGAAATGCATATACATGTATACTTGCTATTTTTTTTCTGAAAAGTTTCCAACCAAAAGTTTGCCTCAAGGTAAACGAATAACCAACTCGGATTACGTTTGCCTCTGTACGCCAACATAAAGTTTGGGCTTGGACACTAAAGCAAATATTATACACAAGTCCATATAAATATATATTAACCAAAGTTGACGTCCAACGATGTACTTACTGTTGAAAATGTGTAACAGTCGTTCAAAAAAAGTATAATGCATACCATCATCGTCACAGCTATTACGCAGCGAACTCTTTGAGAAAAAACCCAAACTATATACCGCGTATTATGGTTACGTTTAAAATGTTTGGTACAGTTTAATAACAACCACGACATACTTATACCTACTATAAAGTATTGAAAAATTACAAATCCCAAATAATATTGCATTACTCATAGTACTTGTGAGTTGTGGTAGTCCCCATGTTGATAACCTTATAGGTATACCATAAAATATAAATTATAATATATTGTATACCAGGCTCATAAGTGAAACTTGGCTAAAATTTAGGGCTGGGGCATAAATGTACCTATACTATAGAGATTACAAACTTCCTGTGATTACTCACAACTCGGCCACGAGTAATTTTCATTTCATAAATTCGTAACTTTACACATATTTATTCGTAAACGTATCATGTTAATATATTTTTATTCTTACCATATGGATTCATTTTGAATCTATGATTTTAGATTTAACGTGAACAACTATATTAAGATTTAAGACACATCAAAGATTAATTTTTAAAAATATTTCAATATCCACCACATATATTCGAAATTATCATCTAAACAAGAACAACGCGGGGAGGTTTTAAAACGTGAGTTGTATTCAATCTACTTAGTCCATACTACTTAGTGTGCTCATTTATATTACACATGTAAGTGTGTATACATATGCATACCGTGTGTACTAAGTTTGTAGAAACTAAATGCGTAGGTATAATATATCATGCTGGTTCTTTTGTTTTAATTTTTTTTAATTTTATCCTGACTTCTATATTTTTATTATTTATTACTTTTCGTAAATATTGAAAGTTTAAACTTAAACTTAATATATTATATTCGCTGCATACTGAGTCAACATTTGAGACATTTCGACTTCTGTAGTTTTGAAACAATAAGATTCGCGTTAAGACATGGTGTCAAGGTTCGTGTAAGTTTAACGTACATATACGTTTGGTTTCACCTGAGAGGAAATAGCTTTCGGTTCAGTTATGAATTCGTAATATTTATGTGATGCTCGTGATTCACGAGAGGTTAATGTGTGAATGCCGTATACATATTGCGTTTTAATAAAATTAATATACATATGATGACGCACATAAAAAATAGCAAAATACTTGTGTTATTATGAATTGTTTAAAATAAATTAAATGTTATATTTTATTCAAAAATTCTACTATAAACATATTTCTTAACTATTGGTAGCATACAATATAGATATAACAACTATGCGAATATAAATATAAAATTATATGATAAACTTCATAATATATTTAAAAATATAAAGTATTATGTATTATGTGTGTGCTATATGGTGTTCAATAGACTTGACAATAGTCATTAACCAGCTAAATATAAAAAAAAACTATTCACAGTGTTTTTTTTTTAAATTCAGTTTATTATAAGACCTTTTGAAAAAAGACCGGAACAACTTCAAGCATTTTCAATTGGTGTATACATAAACCCATTTGGAAAAGGCCGGAACTTTGTAGTGAATTTTAAAAGGCAAAAAGGTTCTTTCTACCCAAATTTTGTCTTTTATATTATTATAATTTAATAAAAAAAAATTATACACATTGAATAAACATTTGTATGAATAAAATATTTATGAAAAAGTAATATCAAACTATTGTTGATATAGTAAACTAAAAGTATTTTTTTAAACGGTGTATAATTATTCAAACTTTAATTCATAAAGTTTTAATGCAATTTAATTTATAATACTTCAATTAGTTTAAACAATTTAAGATTCAAATATGATTCGTAAGAGATTTAACGCCTATTTTGGTTTTTTGAACAAAAAAAAATGTTTTTTTTGCTGTTTAGTTATACACGCCCAATAATAAAAATGGGTGTTATGGTATAAAGTGTTAACAGAGATAAACCGAGAGAAAAATGTTGTCTAGCAAAAAAATTGTGAAAAAAACATTCTAAATCACATTATACATAATTATATCATAATTTATACATGCACTTACAACCCAGATTTCATGTTAATTTATAATTTATTCAAGTATAAAAGCCATTAAAGATTTAAATAATAGACCTATCTTTCGATTCAACCCTAGTGTCCATAAATTATTTTGACACAAACGTTATACTATTGTACTGTATAGCTAGTAGTTATACACGGACATATTCATATATTTGGCCTAATTTTACTACGAATTTCACTCATGTACATACATGATAATATTATTGTTGTGATTCACCCTTTGCGTCTTTGGGAAAAAAAAAAAACACCAAAACAAAACATCGTCCCGTTCTGATGACTAATCGTAGCATACAGTATACGTGGTATTTGGTTACTCGCGCATATATATATATATAGTGCAAACATAAACCCGCGCATAGCAAACCAAAACTGCAGGACATAACCGGAACACTGCCACACAACATAATATTGGGACAGTGTTTATTTGTAATCGTCTGTTGTTTTTAGTCGTAATGCCTAGAATAAATCGTTATAACATTAGCTCGTAAAAATTAATATATATTATTTTGAATCAAAAGTCCTCTGCAGCAGTCGAGTTTTCAATGTGTCCAGACTCAATTTCGTACAATCTAAAAATCGGGAAACGACGTTATTGTTATTATTATTATTACCATTATATATGAATAATTCATCGGGTAACGAAATCGCCAATTCCGGGTGTTAGGTTAGGTTAGTGCAATATGATCACACATGAAATACCGTCGGTACCTACCTATATACAGCAGTGAAATACGACGTCAAACGGAATTATTTCTACTCAATTCGCATAAAAACGAATGCGAAATAATGCATATTATAAACACTTGAATATAATAATAATAATAATATGTTTGATATCCAAAACCTAAATATAAAACGAACGTTAAATCTTTTTTTTTATGCGTGGGGCTATTTATCGCGCTTAAATTATCATATTCACATTCAGTTTAATATTATAATTTATGACGAAACCGTGTAAACACGCGGGGCTTAGGTTTATGATATTTTATTTCGTTTTCGTTCTCCGTATACCTATATAGTTTTATGCAAACATCGAAACAATCCAGATTTTTTTATGCATAATTTTCCCCGACTTAGAAAATACACGTATGCATATTATGAGTATTATTTGAACGGATAGTGTTGCTGAGCGTAAATAATTGTGTGCTGGCGCGTAGGAAATAATATATCGTGCTTAAAATGCACACTTATCGCTTTCTGATTGAAAGTCTAAGGAGCTATTCGTCTTTGTGTGTCTAGAGTTGTTTTCAGACTTGGACTTTATTTCAATTTTTCTTGGTAATGATATTTGTATGGTCACAACAATTCACTTGTCAGAATATTCCGCACTCGCATAACGTTTTCAAAAAGTTTTCTAAAAGGTTTTTAAACGAAAATATATAATTTCAGAAACCAACGATTTTCTCAATCAATATACCTCTGAAACTTCTTTTCAATCCATTTAAGCTTGATTATAGTCTGAAACTGTTCCTTTTCATCAGTTATAGATATATGTACTATTATTTGTTTCAAATGCCCAAATGGATTCACACACACACACACACACACACACACACAAATATATATAGTATAATAATACTTTGTTAAACTATTATCTTGCCCAACTTAAAACTATCGTCGGAAAACACTACCCGTAGTGTCAAGTATGAGTGTTTACAATCGATAAAACAATGGCTGAACTGATTAACTATTTGAACATATATACACAATAATACAATTTAGTATATATATATATGTACCTACAAGTCTGTGCAAAAGATAATAGTGGCCGAATAAAAGTTTTATGACAAATAAAATTTAATATTGGTGATATACTATTAATATTTCATAATGGAAACTGTAAAATTCGTTGTATTGTTTAAAAATCATAAATAAAAATACGGTAAACGGCTGTATATTATTATTTTCTTGGAAAAAATCTGAGCTCTACTGAAGGAAAAATGAAAAACATTTTGATTAACGTATTGAAGTTACACCTCGCTATAATGTTAATTGAATACCTAGTATAAAAAGTATGACAATAAATTATAACTTTTAAGATAATCTAGTGAGTTGTTCGTCTGAAATGTCTTGAATTTCGTCCCATAACGAATCCGCAAGTAATAATAAAAAAAAAATTAGTCGAGCGAAGAACGGCGTGTCTATAGCATGCCTATATAATATAATATATTATTATGTATTATTTTAACGACCCCAATAGCCTCTTGGCTTTTGATCCGGCGGCCATTATACCGCGGTTTATAGGTGTATTCATTAAACCCGAACGATACTAATTATAATACAGTCGTTGCGAGCAGGCCTTTAACCGGGCAAACCGGACGACTTTGTGGCGGGCGCCGGGGGTCGATTTCGCGTGTACGCGCACGTTTCCGAAAGGCTGATCGAACGACTGCGAAGCCTTTTGGGCGTCGTCGCGGTCGGCAGCGGTTTACTAGCGTACATAATTTTCTTCGGAATGCCAGTCGCGTAATACATTATTGTCTGTGTATGGCGAAAGTGTTTTTACACATGTGTGACCGGGCAAATCGACCGAATCTTCGGATGGCATCGCTCGGTTTATTTTTATTATCATCCCCCCGACCCTTAATCGCGGTGTTTCGGTCGGAAAATTGACAACGTCGCAGCGTATATGAGATGTAACTGCGGCGCGCATAGATCGTACAACAAAGTTCAGAGATGTTTCGTCGCTCATATTTTATACGATATATATATTATGTTTGGGTACCTACCTCGTATATATATTCACAGACGAGTTTCGACGTAAAAATATGTATGCGCGAGCAATAAAAGTACGCGTACAAAAGGTTAGGAAAATATAGTGACTTTATAACACTTTATTTGTATTTAATATTACGTAGGTATATAGGTGACGATAATACTATACCAATATCGTCGTATACGATTTTTGATAACGAATTTCTCCAAACTCGGTGTCGACTCGATGGTGTGGTGGGGAGGGGGGGGTTAGGTGGTATTATGTAAATGAATGTGCTCTATCAAAATTTAATCTTTATTTAAATAACGTGAGCCCCTCCTCTAGAATTTCACTATTTTTCCGTCTACAATAGCGGCGCTTGATGAAATCATCTACGCCGTTGCGCGAGTACGATATATTTTGTGATATTATTATTTGATTATTAAACGTGTATACATCATCATCATAATATCGAACACATATACATATTGAAAACAATTTTCTTTTACGAACTATAAACTATATACGTATATATTCGAAAGAGTCGTAAGTCGCGAGTCTATCAAACCTGCACAAGCGCGGCGATATAAAACACTATTGTTTTTTGACGTTTATCGTTTGTTATTCCGAAATGATGACAATGTTTTCGTTCTTTGTTTTTAAAAAGCGAACATTTTAGCTGACTGCAGTGTACAACTAAAGTATCTAAGCTTTGTGTAAAAAAAAATTGTTTTTCTTTGGTTTTTTGATTATTTATAAGTCCAACTACCTACTGCAATTTAGTGAATAGAATA
>WHPZ01586511.1:0-12258 GCA_016617965.1 Macrosiphum rosae | reverse complement strand
GTTTACATAATTTTTAGCATTTTTTATATTACTATTGTTTGGCATAATTATTGTTTCAATTTTAAAGATCCATTCAAATTAAAAAGTTTTTATTCATTCAATAATTTTTCGTACCAAGAAGAACGTGGTTCAATTTTATGCTGAACATATAATATCTGTTATTGTGCCCAAATTGAAGAAATCCAAATAGCTTATAAATATAAATAAATAAAATAAATTGTAAGAGTATACCTAATCTATACAGTATACATGTTGTAAAAAAAAATCTGAAGGTTTAAGAATATGTATACATTTAAAGTGATATTTAATTACTAAACTAGTTAGCTATGTGTTTCACAATATATTAATTTGTTATTTTTTTTTCTGTTGGTCGATTATTCATGTCAGTATTTTGGTTGTTGGTTGATTGTCTTGTCGACCAATTGCCCCAGTCGGCTGTCGGTCAAATAGTTATCGGTCGAGAACCCCTTTTTATGAGATATTAAAAAATAACAGAGTGATATTTTGTAACCTAGCCAATAAAGTTATTACGTGTTTTATATAGATATAATTGATGATAAATTGTTGAGATCCATTAGTGAAAATTCTAATGGCTTCGAATAGAAATACAGCTTTATTAAATTGTGAAAATACAATGAAAAGGTATTTATTCTGGTTCTGGGTAAGACATGTAATAATGTCATTGATTAAGTTAGATTACAGCTGATATCACTCTGTTGTTTTCTAATATCTTATAAAAAGTTATTAAAAAAGGAATATTATACATTCTTTATTTTTGATGCGTTATCTTCTCAATTAGTGAAAGTTCACGGACACTCGTTTTTTAATGCAAATATAGGTATTATGTTGGACAAGTGGAAAACCGATTTCAGCCATCATGCAGTTGTAGATATATATTTAAAATATTACCCATATCAACTATGTTAATAAATCTACAAATAAAACTAACATTTTATACAATAGATTTATGTTCATAAACACTTAAATAGTTATGAACAATCTATTGTTATCGAAACGGAACGTTGAAGGTTAAATTAATCAAAATTCCATAATTCTGTTTCGGAAAAAAATCTGATGGTACTATAGTTTTCCTAAACATATTAATTTAAAATGAATTTTGTTTAAAAATTATTCCCTGAAGGCACGGATCGCCCGACAACAAACAGTGGTATCGTTATTAAATTATAAACCGGACGTTTTCACATATTATAATGGATATATCTTTCTTTTGTTTGGAAATGGGCACTTGTATGTACCGCCCACTACGGGTTGAATGGTACACGAAAGCAGCATAATCATCACCATGTACGTTGAATAAAAAATAAACGCGGACATAAAACTTTTAAGTGAAAAGAGTAAAGCGTGTAACCGTCGGACCAAATTATACGATAGGTTCGGAGGAAATAGAGTGCAATGAAACGGTTTTAAAACCTCCAAACCATTACACTCGGACCTTCCCGGAAAGAACTCGGGATGTTTTGTCCTTTAATTCGGCAGAAAGACATATGGCGCAAAGCCCACCACTGCAGTTTTTCGTTTTAGATTTACGTTAGGTTTTTGAATGCGTTTATTTGATGTCAATATAAACAAGGGTATATGGAAAAAAAGTAAGTGGAAAAAAAAACAGGAAAGTACTAAATGTAGATTTCACTGTTTATACGGACAATAATGGCCCGAGCTATAATGATATAAAGTAAGTGTGTATAGGTACCAAACTACATTCAATTACATATCTTAAAATGATTAAAGCCGTAAGGATTGTCTAGTATTGTTTAAAATATATGTAGGTAATAGAAATAAAATCTACGTTAATCGAAATGGATATTTTCAACGAATTCAAAGTGGTTTGAAATATAATTATTTTGAATTATTTACCATAGGGATCTATATGAAAATATTAATACAATGGAATAATTGTTTCGTATACAATATACCTAAAATATTTTGTAGACAGACCGCGAGTTTGTTCCTCGGTGACTACCTATACAAAACACTCACAATACGAATTGAGACGTTAAGAATATTTAACTTTCTTATCCAAACAATTTAGTGTGAATAGTTAATAATTAACAGGAACAAACTCAAGTCCGTCGAATAACCAAAGTTTTACAATAATTAACAAAGGGTCAGGTTTATACTTGAATATCGATATCAAAAATGGATTATCACGAAAACCTTTTACCCGTATTATAATACACCGTCGTAGGCGGTAATCGGCATGGCGCCTTACACCTATTGTCGGTTCAAAAACACGGAGACAGAGTGTATTTTTTTTATTTTTTTTCAATACTTGACCGTTAAAAAATTCACTCCTCTACATTTGACCCGCGTCGGTATATTATGGATTATGTGCACCACAATGCACAACACGTTCGAGTTCAGAATCAATTAAGTAAAATGTGTTCAAGTATTCGGAAGCTGACGAACGCAGTGAATCTTTTAGTGAAGCGTCGTGTCGAATTTTAATCGCGACCGACGTTGGTGGATTTCGAACGATCGCAATCTCTCGGGAATTTTCGCAACGCTCCTCCACACCATTTCCACTCGTCCCCTCGACAACCGTCGGATTGCTATTGAAGCTCACTGATGTGTGTTGGTCGGAAAAATACACATAAATACGCGCACACGGTAATCGGTTATTTATGCGACACGCGAACAACGTTTATCGTTGCGTATATAACGCATGTACCATATTACCATATTATGCGATTATGGAAGAAATAATTATATTTTTAATATTACTATCAGCGCATTAGTTGTTCGCTGCAGTGTTCAACAACACGTAATAGCTGGCAATAGGCGTATTCGTATAGAAAAACTACAACAATAATACCAGAATATTGAGTATTCATATCATATTCATTATGTTATGTGAAACATTATAACGCGAACTTTCGTGACAATAGTCGATGTTGATTGATTTAAAATATTATTATTACGATATTGTTACTCTAAAACAAGGGGTTTTTTTTTACGATAATCGTTATTACCGAGTTAAACATCAGTTTATGATATTGTTTTTTTCTCGTTAACACTAATAATAATATTATGTTTAAGTATTCTAAATTGCGTATTTCGAAACGGAAAAAAACCCAAAACATAATTACTTTCATTAATGTTTTTTAATTTTTTTAAATGGCTTTGTCTCGTCGGATGTCAGTTTTAATTATTAACGTTAGTGTTTTGTTATAAACATTTAAGTAAACATAATGGAGGAATAAGATAATTTGTATGAATAAATAAATATTAGGGTTTAAGGAAAAACAATGTCTGACGATGAAATATTTTAGATACGAAATACATTGCTGGTCGGCTCTTTTCTATTACGCGGGGGCGACATAATGTTATATTATCATAACGTATTTATAACAACGGAGAATATTATAACAGATATTCCCTACACGTATGGGCACAATGTGTGCACACTGCATAATATTTTACATTATAATAGGTGAGGCCGTGTCGCATATTGTTGCAACATATTTTATATATTCAGGGTTATTACGATCGTTTATACAAGAAAAATGTAGTTTATACCGACGATAAAGTATTAACATCGTGTTAACAGATGTTTTTTAAAGTGCATAAATAGCCCCCAAACAATATTTAACGAAATGCTGTTTTCAGTAGGTATTTCTAATCGAATCGGTCTTTGAAATGACTATAATGGCATCGCGTCGAGTTGTTTCGAGAGCAATATTACAATCGACTGACTTATACTATAAGGTGCACACGAAACCGCAGACATACGTCGAGTTGAATTACGACAGTACCTAATAAAAAATGAAACATTTAAAAAATATAAATCCAGAGAGTTGAATCGTTAATTATTATGAGATCAATATATAATGATCGAGCATAATGAAACTTAATACTAGTGATCTGTGTAGTTTTTGCGCACCCTCTCGTCTAATGATGTTAGTTTACCCATCAGATAATATTATTAATTTCATATTTCATATTTCCGGTATGAATTCCCAGGAAATGGTCGAGCAACAATGCTTTGAAGTATCAGACGAACACAAATCACATACAGCATGTACTTTGTTTGTTTTTTTTTTTTTGTGAAAATGTATCTACACGTGTATAGACAACAATTCAAGCGTTCAATTGCAATATTACGAGTGATTGATTAACTTTATTGAGCTTGTACCAAATAGCAAAGTGATATCAAAATAATTTGTTCACATTTTTTGTGCTCATTTATAGAGTGAATTAATATAATGTAATTAGATCACTGGTTCGTCTAGCAATAGCGAATGTTGTACTTCATAGTTTAATGGAAAAATAATAAAATTACATAGATTTTTCAATTTTCCTATTCCTGATTGATGACCTCATAAGCCACCGTTATGGGGTTTTTTTTTATCATAAGAATAATTTTGTTTTAAATCTTATTATACATATACAGCACTACGATTGATTGATAGATCTATAAGCTCTCAATTTTTACAATAAACAACCAAATATTCTTTTGACATTTCATTTATATTTTTAAACCTCAATATTTTTAGTAAATTATTATGCTTCGGGTAGTGAAATTTAAAATACAAGTTGCCATGAAAAAATCAATAATTAATAGAGGTTACCAAATACTACACGAAGTGGGAAAAAACCCAGCAGGTTATTTGCTTAAAATCGTTCAAATAAATAGTTCATCCCATAGGTATAAGTTGTAGGTTTTGAATTGTAAAGAAATAAACGAAAAATAGTTGTATATGTTTAAAATTTGACTGTATAATAATATTAATATATATTAAATTAAATGGAAATAGTTGACCAATTTAGCAATATGTTTTCTATAATAAATTCAATTATTACTTATTTATATCTTCTATTTAATATGGTTGTAATATTCGTCTAATAAACATAGATCACTATAACTTGTAGAATGTGATCCTATCGATTTCAAATGATTGTTTTCAAAATATTCTTTAAGTTTATTACTAAACATTACTGCATCGTTTATTTTGTTTTATTTTATTTTCTTTGGTACTGTGGAACTTACAATATATCATTACATAGGTACTCATAACTATATTACAGGTACGTACACACGTTCGGTGTACTTTCAATATTATTTATGTACGTACGTTTTGTTTAATTATTATTTTATGTTATTTATGATCACTAAAATATTTTAGTTCATACCATTAATTTCTGAATTATATCAAAAGTAATCAGTGTCAACCATAAATTCACGTTCATATTTATGTTTAAATTGTATTCACTAGACCACTGTTTTTGAGCTATTTAAAATAATTTTAAAAATATTTAAAACTTTCGAATTTTTTAGTTTAATTCATAACATTTTTTCCTCAACTGAATTGCTTGATAATTTAATACAAGGTTCTTCATAAGTGTAGACACAGGAAATCTACTATACAGCGACATTAAGTAGGTACCCCAGATTTTTATACATAGATAATATTAATTATGAAAGTAATTAAAAATTATTCAAAAATTACATTTATATATTTTTATGATGGACTAACAACACGAAATTGTTAGGTTATATAATATATTATGAAGTCTGTTTCATTTATCGATTAATTCGAAGTTTTGAATTTAATTGGTGTGTAAGAAATATTCTAAGATAATTAACGTTGACACAGATTTTATTGTGTTATATTATACCTAGCCATTAGGCAGTTATGTATTTTTCTTTTCCTTGACTCAAATACACACTATAGTAAATATGTTTTGAAAATTGAAGGTGTATAGTGTATACATATTTGGAGCTTATAATTTTAATTAAATACGTTTTCCACTATAGTGTAATAAGTTGCTGTACTAATGTAATACGTTATTGTATAGCAAAAATAATTTTTAATTTTCTATGTAAATAAGTGAGTGACTGATTTATTCCTGAATACATTAATACTACCGAGTACCCACCCTTATGGTCTTACACCTCAATTAATTTAATATAATGATAATTTTTCGTTTCAAACGTATATTATAAACGAAATGTAATACAAATACAATTAATAATAAGGTGATTTGAAAATTTTAATAAAAAATATACACTGAAACCCGTTTGCATAGATATTTCTACTCGTTGAATTCTATTATACTGAATATAGTATGTATATATTATGCTTTATGCTTTAAAGTACATAGATTCAATCTCGAGGATCAATAATAAATTAATGACTTTGTTGAAATCACAGAGATTGCGAATGCGTGTAATGAGTTTAAATATTAATTTATATTTTATATGATATGAATATATGTTCTTTAAAATACGTACCGTACTATATTTATATAACGATTTATGTAATTTAGTTTAGTTTAATTTACTTCTAGTTTTATCTTGGGTGCTTTGGGGTGGGGTGGGGTGGTGTGGGTTGGGGTGCTATGTTTGAAACATTTTTACAACCTATAGTATTTAAAAGTTTCTTCTGATCTATAGTGTCATAAATAAGCAAACCAATTTTACGCGACTTGGAGCTACCTGGTAATAAATAACACAGTCAGCAAAAGCACATCTCATGTGTACGCCCCTTGACGCCAAATGCACGCGTAAATGTCGTGGCATCTCTATGGCGGTCGTTGTATAACTAACTTACTCACACTCCCAAACCATTTGAAGCCCTTTAATTTAATATCTCACTTGATAGGTTTCAATAAATAACGATACAAAATGTATAAATATTTAAGCTTTAACGATACATATTTGATATACTCCATGCCAACTTATTCATTGGAATTTGAAAATTCCATTTCCCCGACTCACACTTTGGGAAATATGAATACCTATCAGAATATGCATGTATGTATACCTATGTAATAATATAGCTAGGTCGGTACATATTATATGCATTTTTTTATTTGTTTGATCCGTTTTCTATAAGTTCAAATAAAGTTACAATTACAGTTATCTAAGTTAATTTATTTTTTTGTTGGATAGACCATTCATCGGGGAAGGCTATAGGCTATAAAACTTCACGCTACGACCAATCAATAGAAGTGCTCTAACAAGGATTTTGAGATTTACGATGGAAATATTTGTTTATAAATGGTTGCTATTGGTTATAGGAGAAATAATTAATAGAAATAGTATTTATTTATTATTGGTTGCTATTGGTTAATCGGGCAGATCAGGTACAAGCATGCATCAAATCGAATTTTCACACATTGCCTACCTGCTGCAGTGAGTTACACCAAAAAGGAGTTGAAAAATCACAATTTTTTTGTCATTTTTTACTGGTCATGAAGTGCGCAAGATCAGCTACATATTATATATAAATTAATGTTTGTGTGCAGATCTCAGGGGAGAAGATAGGCTAGTTTAAAAAAGGATTAAATTTGATGTTTTTTATTTATCGGATTTTAGAACGATTAGGTTAGGTTAGGATTTTGTATTAATTGATTATATTAATCCACAGTATTTTATCAAAATAAACTTGGTATGACTTTGATACTTTAGAGTTAAATTATAAAGTTACGTACAAAGGCACGGGGTCCACGATCTACCGCAGGTATAGATTGCCTACCTGGTAATATACTGCTGCGAATGAGAATTTTTATTCCAGGCAACAGAAAAGTTAAGATGAATTTTGAACACCATACACCGAATATTAAAGAACGAATTGAACAAAGTTTGAGTCACATAGAGTTGGTAAATTTAACGGGCAATGAAGTGCACATGATCAGCTAGTAATATTATAATACAGTACGTGATTTGTATTTGGCAAAAATTAGTTCAACCTATCAATTACCATATCATTAAAATAAAAATAAAACACATAACTAATTGAAATATTAATGAATCATAAAATATCATTAAAAATAGAGGCAGACGGTGTGTTTCCACTCAGAATTGTTTTTCGTATTAAATGATTTATTATTGAATTCAAATTTAACACATCCACTACAGCGACCTGCTCAATGACGACACTCGAAACCTACAGCAGAGCCACTTCCCCGGGTTTCGTCTGATTCCACTTCCACATTATATTCGAGACCCTACAAAACTGCATTATATTAAATTTATTCTTGAATTATAATGATAATTTATTTCAATGACTTCTATAATTATTAATTTATATTTTATACATTCTAATGTATATTATAGTATCAGCTGAAAATTATGAAATATCTGTTTCATGCACAGGCAGCTCTTGAATCCGATATATGAATGCTACACCGATTTCAGAACTTCCTTTTTGTCTATTTATTTCCTTTCATAAGTAATGCAAAGTAGTGTTTCAGGATGCAGCTTTATGCAAGGTCAAACTATAAGTACATATAGTTTCCTGCTACAGTATATTATAATAGGGTCTTTAGAATTTTGAATTTATAAGTTAACACTTTTTAAGTCAAACAAGATTTTTGTAGGTCACTAAAAATGCATACTATTTGTAACTTTTTGATTATCTATCCAACGTTTTAGATGAAATAGATTGGATGTATGAGTATACTTATCAAAACGCAACATTTTAAATTTCTTTTGTGCATTATAGTTTTAAAAATTCTGTTAATTTTCGTTATTAATATTTAGTTGAAATAATCTGAAAAAATTGTAAAATTATATAATTGACAATTGTATTGTATTTTAGATTCAGAGTGATATATAATGATGTGTGTGTGGTTTTTTGTGTCTGTCATTGTGTTTTGAAATCATAATTTTTTAAAAAATTCGGATAAACTAACGAATATAGCAGAAAAACGGAAATATAATTTATGCAACACCAGATATAAACTGAAAAGATTTTTTTTTTTTGTTTTAATTCATAAAGAATAAAGCATAAAACCATAGGGAATTTAGAAACCTGGAGTACTTATTTTAAGTTGTTTATAGACATTTTAAATGCTCAAATTTGTTCTTTTTCGATAATTATTGATTAAAAGTTTTTTGTCTTGAAAAACCTTAAAAATTAAAATAAGATTCATCATATTTTTTTACTACAGCAAACTAAAAATATTTAAAATACGTAGGTACACAAATTTTTATTTTTATAGACAATCGAAGTTCATAATTTGATAATATCGAATATTTAAACGAAAAACTACTCAAATCTGAAATCGACGTGCTGCAATACAACATTTATTTAGGATTGAGGTTTTTTTTATTTATTATGGAATGCAGTGTCACACATTTCTACGTACGTTTGAAAAGTTTGCATAATTAATTCGTTGGACGTTCGATTGTGACAAGTTGGTTTGCGAATGACCCGTCAACACCTGTCCTGTGTTCAGCTTCAGTCGATCGAAGTATGGCCAGTTAGAGTGAGTTGTTAAAAGCTTATCTTTTAAGCATGAGTGAAATCCGTGACACATCGATGGAGACACATAATGGTGAAGTAAAGTAAAATATAACTTTTGGGTCTAGTAAGCCATCTATCATTTCTGCATCGCGTCCGTTTAACTTCAGCTGTTTATATATTATAATAATCCAATATTAACACTCCTATGTACATAAAAACAAGTATACAGGGTGGTGAGTAGTACTCTCCTATTAAACCTTACATTTTAAGTGAAGCCAAATTAATTTGTTAAGCGTTTGAAAATAAAAAGGTAATGTGATTGGATATTCAAATGAAAAAAAAACGATTTTAGTTATTGTGTTGAAATTGAATAATTATTAACTTTTTGGAATATTATTATTTTATATACACAATACAATTTTTAATATATTTAGATTAATTTTAATCTTTACACACAAAGTTTCGTACAAGTAATTTAGTATATAATTACTCGTTTCTATCCACAGCCAACGCACATTTCTGTAAATACATAATCGCGATAAGATGAAAAACAAAAAAATTAAAAATTAACGTTAATGGGCAGACACCCAGCAGCGCTACCTGACTATAGGAATGATGGCACTAATTATTGTTTGAATATTTTATAGTCATGCATAAATAATGATTTAAAATTATATTTTACTATAGGTAAGACATTTGTTTTCTAATACCGACTTTTGAATAAAACCTGAATGTAGTTGTAGACAATTTATACGACAGTGATATTTACAACGATTCTTATTACATTCCGTTCGAATACTAAAATAGGTACGGTAAAATAAATAATATTTTATTACTTACGTGACTTTAGCCTAAAATACTTTTAAGTAAAATTTAAGTTGACATTTCACTGACAATTCTCTCTGTATGATCCATTTCCTGGCCTCAAAATGGAATGGGACGAGTCCTTATGTCAATATTATTACTCTTTGGTACGAACACAATCAAAGAGCAGCACTATATTGGGTTACCTTGTCTTTACGGTTCAATAAATAATCATAGTACTGACTTAACTACCTTGGTGTGCACAAACGTGAGAAGGTGCGTTATATGGGGTACTATTGAAAGCTTAGTGATGTAAGCCCATTCCACTGATCTAAATTTCCACGAAAGAATATATATTTTTTATCTACAGCAACTCATAATATTGAGGAAAGAATATTGTTTACGGCTGGTTCGTGTATAAGACAAAGTGAGTCAGTAGACGTGTATTACAATGAATGATTAACACGTCGATTGATCCAACAAGATTTTAATTAGATGTAGGTACAATTTTGATATACCTATATTATGGGCAATCTAAGTAGAAAGTTTAATTAATAATATTATGCTTATACAATACAACGCAGAAGGATTTAAATGAAACTTCGTAGACTATTTATAACGTTTGATGAAAATCTTATAAAATTCGTTATAATTCACTACAGTATTATAACGAATAGAATTTAATTGATCAAAAAATAATTTTGTTAACATATTTAAAATGTTACTTAAAAATGTAGCGATTATTGTACTTAATCGAAAAACTATTCTTCATGGAATTTGATTTACAGAAAATGGTGTAAGTATATTATTTATTGTAATCAGATTTTTTAGCTAAGATTAACATTACATATTTTAATTACCGATGAATTAAGTTATTTTTCTTAATAATAACAAAGAGGTTTGGGAATTACGTTTTATAGTATAATCTAGTGGGTTGGATCTGTGTCAATACACGTTTTTTAATGCCTAAAAAATATATGTTTTTACTTTTCATCACAATAGTTTTTTCCTGTGTTAGTGTTTTATATTAATAAATATAGGATTAAGCTTAGAACTTAATAAGAATTAAAATAGTTCTAAAACCATGATGTTAAGTTGATAAATATGGTTCAAACTCTAACATTAATGGACAAAAAGTAGAAAATTCCCATGACTGCATTAAATGCATTCACATTTAATAACGGTACAAATAAAAGAAGCCAGATAGTTTTGTGTTCAGTAAATTTTTTAGATAGGTAGGTGGGTACTAGCTTCAAATTAACAATTATTAATTCTTAAGAATAATAAATTATAATGAATATTTGTATAAGTATTTTCTTCATGTCATATAATTTTCAATATAATATGTTGTCTCTTATTAAGATAACTATAATTTTATTAAGTTACTTCAGCAGAGTAGATCAATTTTTTTTTAAACTCATATAGCTTATATATTTAATACAAGATTCCTCATAAGATTTTTTTATAGAAATTTAGAGGAATACCTAACATAAAAAATGTTGGAGATTCGATCTCAATTAGACTTGATGACAAATTCAAATATGTTTTCATACACTAATATATGCGTGTGTAAGACAAATTTGGAAATATTTTTCCCAAGATATTTTTAGATTTGATTCTTCAAAATTACTGGACTCAATCCAATTTGTTAGCAGATACCACCCTTAGAGTTGAAAACTGAATCATGTTTATTGCTCTAAAAAGTGATGACTGAAAAAAAAAACAAAAAACACACGTCTTCATTGTTATAACAAATACATTAATTCCACTACGCCGAGAATGCGTAATATAAAGTATAATATATATAGGTATATATATTTATATTGATTCGCAAACCATTTTAATTTGTTTCATTCTTTCTACGGCCATTTAAATTATATATATTTGTGCTACAACAATAATGGATACTCGAATGAAACAGTTCACTATTGATTTGGTTTTTCGCAGTAATACATTATACAAGTATAATGAAATAAATTATATTTGAATTTTTGTCAACTTCAATTATGTATAATAGTATTAATATTAATATATCTGTAATTTATCCGAAATTGTGTTATAAATTATATTTTATTTAATTAATATAATATTGTCAAATGCTGAAAAAAAACTGCAAAGGCGCTTGTTAAATGTCCAGTACAAAAAACTACCGTCGTGTTCAATTTGCAATCTAAAAAGGTTCAGGATAAGACTATTCTTGACTATGTTTACTACTCGAGAAAATGTAAACAGAAAAAAAAAA
>WHPZ01586510.1:0-24227 GCA_016617965.1 Macrosiphum rosae | reverse complement strand
TTATTATTATTATTATTATTCGCTTTTAGACTCGCTTCTAGACAATAGGATACAATTTGCATTTAGGCGTCGTATACATACAAACGCAATGGATAAAAAATAAAAACCTTACACATTACATACACTCTCAAATGACGAAGCGGACACCATTCGTATGTAACGCATGTGTACGACGTGTGACTGAATGCGCTCACACTCGCCTCCCCTGTTCCGGGCTTACACCGCCGCACACACACTCCCATTATGCGAACTTGCTCACCCGCTGCAGTGTAATAATATTTTGTATGCGTATAATATAATATTAAATATATATATATATATGTTATGTAAGACACACACGCGGTCCCGTGCGCATACATAATGCGTCGTGTAAAAAAATAAAAATCGCACACAATGCCCAGCATAGAGTACAATTAGCCGGCTCGAGTATAATTCAATACAATATTGTATTAAAATTTAAAACATAACGAAAACGATGATGATAACAATAATAATAATAATAATAATAATAAATAATAAATAATAATAATAATAGCGTAGAGCGATCAAACTGAATAATTTCTGCACGTCCGTGTTCGAGTGGGTGTATTATAATACCGTTCGCTCCGACGTTGTTCGTTCAACTGTATTATTATTTATATAATAATGTCATTACTCGTTGTGAGCTCGTACTGCAGTTATACCACCGCAATAGCTGGTATATCTTGGTATACATAATTAATATTATAATACACTATGTAGAGGTACCTATTAGTCGTGCTGGATTCGTATAATACAACTGCACAGTAACGTTTTAGGCGAGAGTGCAGCGCGACCCTTAATCTATTCAACAACAATAATTGTATTGTTATTTATCGAAAAAACCGCAGACGAAACTTTTATCTTTATTTGGCACGTCTGAACAAATCCGGACGCATCAGCCATCGGACAGGCGCGGAGCTTTGTTATTTATTAGAAGATTTATTATCGAAAAAATTAACGATTCTTACAATACTATTTTTTTCTTATAATAAGTATAATAAAAAATAAAAATAAAATCTATACAGACTATACCTACCTTTTATTCGTAATAATTAATTACCATAAGAACCTCAACGGTTTTGGAGGGTGTTAGAAAAATACCTCCCCGAGTACGCGTGTCTGCACAACGTAATCTCGATAAGTATATGAGTGCAGTATGACAATTATTGTGTATTAGTTGATATTTAATTAACATTATATTAAAATACTATACGTTTAAATTGTCAGCTAATAACAACAGCTGGAAATGGTCAAAAAAATATATAGATTATCTGGCATATGTGGAATCCAATTTTATCCTCGGAGAAATATTGGACAGTGGACGACGATAGTGTGTTTAACTGTAATTTGTGTATGTTACGTTGGGCGAAATGGAGGTCTCCGTATTTTCCATCAGATATCCACATGTAGTGTGACCAATTAGTTACCAGAGCGCCTATTTAGTACGACTTCTTCTTTACAGTTTAAACTATTGTGTTTTGGCCAGAGTTCAACTGAGTGTTATATTTCCCTTAATATGTTTTCTGTAACATTTTTAAATTAATGCAGTATTTATCTACATTTCTGTATATGTCAGATAATGATGAAAAAGATAGTACTTATTTCATTGTTGTTTATTGTTTATTGCTTATTGTATTTTGGCTTCTATGTCTGACTCCTCGTATATCCTTTATGTTACTGTTACAATCCCCTGGATTCCATATAAAGAGTACCTATATTATATTTATTTGATTGGTAAATAAGGTTACTGGTTTAAGCCAGAGGATCTATCAGTACATTCGTTTTTAAATTGGATAAGGCATTAAGCGAGTCAGAGCAGATGTCAATTTGTGTTATGTCTACTGTCTAGCTGAATAAATATAACCATGGATGTTTATTGAAATTGTTGAATATTTTATTATGATGTACAGTTGAAAATCTTACATCAGTCTCGGTTTTAGACGCAGCAGTTTATATTCGACCATTTAAATATTGTTATTAGCAGAATACCTAATAAATAAAATAATTAGCTTGATATTAGTTGATAAAATAAATATTATCTATAAAATATATCAGTCGTTTTCTTTTTGGAGTGTTTTCATAGGTAACAATTTGATGATTTAGTTTTCTACCGGGGGTCGTAGGTTAACTTCACGTTTTACTTCAAAATTATATATTATTATAAAATTTGCATAAAATCATTTTCGACATTTCAATTTAAGGAAAAATAAAGTAACAGAATTTTGTAATGAAAATTACGTTTTTTAAATGTACGATGAACTTTTGAAAGTCTGAAAGAGAATTAATAAGAAATTTAACAAGATAGAATGTGATTATTATGGAGATTGAAAAATAAATTGTACAATTTGTATAAGTATACCTATATAAGCATAGAGTAATGATTAAAAGTTTATTTAAATTAAATATTTCAAACTGACCAACATTTTAACTATTAAGAAAAGTTGTTCACGTTTTCCGTTTTATCGGAAAAAATATTTTTTTTTTACAAAAATTCTGGTGGAAAATATTCCGTTAAATAATATTTAAATTACAATTTTATATTAACATTATGCGAAAAACTCGTGGAAAAAACTAATATGATTTTTTTTTACAATTATTATTTATATATTCTCTTGTACTTCTGCAAGAAAATCCCCTGACTGGAAGTTGCATTTGTAGTTTACGTTAACTTTACACTTTCCATAGGGATCAGCCGAAGTAGAAATTATAATAATATGTAAATTACAGAAGCAGAGGTACTCCATATAATTATTCTATCTTAACGATATTCGCCTACAGGCAGTGGCGTACTTAGACCACCCCCTCTGCCATCATAAGTTCGCCACTGTCTACACGGATCACAATATTGCATGTATGGATGGTAAACATAATATACCATACAAATAGGTAGATATTATATTGTATTATTATTATTATACGCACAGTAGTAACAAATGGAAACTCGTTGAAAGCAATATAACTGTTAGACTATAAGTTATACCTAGCTAAGTTACAACTTGAAACTATGTTTATGTTGTTATTGGTACTCTGGTATTCAGAAGTTCGTGTAATACGTAATAAAATCATCTATTAAATTTAAAATTACTTGTTAAAACAATATTTAATAATATATAGCCATTGCGGCGTTGTAAATTTAATTTTACTTTTTTATTGTTAAGTTTTTTAAAATAAAATGTGAAAAATTAAGATTTACTGGTTGTAAATAATTATGTGCACAGACTATTAAAACTTAGATAGAAAATGAGGGAAAATGAGTAGAATAAATGTAGAGAATAGAGATAGGTGTAATTAACTGTGGCGGCCACCCAATTTTAAAAAATAATATGAATGTCACGACGTAATCAAAAAAATTTAACCATGACCATCCATCATACAGACATTCATAACTACAAAACAATTTTCCATTTTTTATGTTTATTACGAATTTTACCAAATATGTGAGCTATAAATGGTTATAAAAAAAACAGCTCTTTAAAAGAGAAATATATAAATATTAAATATTTCGTCATTTTTGTATTAAAATAATGTATAGTTTTCTGTACCGATTCGGCCATTTAGTAAACATCCCCAACCTATTAAAGGTAGGTAGAGTTTGAGCTGCAAAAACGGTTGCATTCGTTAACTTTCGGCGGTGAATCATCTATCTATTAATTTAAGACTATATAGCTATACTACTACAATAATTTATTAGTTTAGCGCCCGTACTTCATATTCAATATAGTATACGATACATAATATTATTTAATATGGTTTAGACGGTTTTCATGTATAACGCATATGTTTTCTACCCCTTGCGACCACTGCACTGGTAATTATAATTTGTCCATTGTCAATTTACTGATGCAGTATACTATAGTGCCAAGAAAATATAATAGGTACGTCACAATCATATAATATACATCTATTTAGCACGCCATGCATTAATGCATTATTATACAATTCGGCGTACACTGCACGATGTATTGCTATATAAATGCTAAAAAAAATTGTGGCGGTGAAGTGGTTGCGTGCATTTTCAACAATAACTGTTTTTTGATTAGACATCAGTGGTGTAATTAGGGGGGGGGATTTGAGTGTTGTATCCCCTCCCATAACCGTTTTTTTTTTTTTTTTTTTTAATCGTCAAACACATTTATGTACTAATTTTGTTAATGTTTATTTCATAGATAATACAAAAATCACCCGAATCTCCATAATATTATATAATCATCCATCAATATTATCATATATACCTATACAATATTACCCACAGATCATAATGGTTGTATACCTACTTGTATTGAGAGGTGCTTATTGCTTATATGATTAAAAAAAAAAATTGTTGAGGGGGGGTAATTGGTGAAATGTACATACATTTCATCTCCCCCCCACACAACCATGACCAAATTACGCCATTGTTAGACATTATATGATTTATTCCTAAATTAGCTAAAAAATGTTTATCAACTATTATACCTAGTACCTACCTAATTGATGGTTAAAATATTTAATAATATATCATATAGGTATATACATACATATATGTTTAATTGATACAAAATAACAATCTGTGAACATTTGTGGGTAGGTTATTGTTTGTTTTGCGATTTTTATTTTTAAATAAAAGTTTTTGGACTGGGTACACGTATTTTGTTTCTGACCGATGTTTTGTAAGTTTTTCGTTGTTATATTAGTTACTTATTAACAAAAAAATATTAATTATGATTTATAGGATTTCCTTGTAGAGGAAAAATATCGAGTAGGGATTAGGTTAGTCTTACCTACCAATTCTATACCTACTTATAAGTATATAGAGACTAGGTTTTTTTTCTTAGCAAAATAGTTTATGCATTAATGAATACTTTAATTTTATCAATGTAATAAATTAGAGAATTTGCCAGGCCATATTTTGTATTGTTAATTATTTTGATGCAATTTTTTGACTTTTTTGTGTATACAGTTTTTTTTTAATGTTACAACTCAAATAACATCATGTATTTTATAGCGCAACAACTTCTTGCCCCAAAATATTAATATTCAGTGGCGTGTTTGACCGTAAAACTACAGCATTGATCGAGCGCAACGAGGTCGTTACTCGCTTTTGAAATTTGTTTTGCCACTGC
This sequence comes from Macrosiphum rosae, assembly GCA_016617965.1. Taxonomy (NCBI): domain Eukaryota; kingdom Metazoa; phylum Arthropoda; class Insecta; order Hemiptera; family Aphididae; genus Macrosiphum; species Macrosiphum rosae. Next base: position 19,104 of record WHPZ01586510.1, on the reverse strand, counting down.
CTTGCTATCACACATATATATATATATAACAACACACGAGCGAAATTATACCTAAACAATATATTACATAATATGTAGTAATGAACGGTTTTACTTTTAATATTAATCATCGCATATTATAAATTATAATAAAGTCGACGAGAACAGAGAAGACTAGTACAATAATAGTAATAATATAATTCGATCAAAAGATAAACGTTTTGAACTGATGGCCTATGCTGCCGAGTTGTTTTGAAGATAAATAAAAAAAAAAAAAAAAATCGTTTTGACTTGGGAGCGTGCGACTGCAATATTGCACAATAATATAATAATTTATAAGTAAACATAAGATTCCAAAAATTATAAAAGAAAAAACTCTTATAGAATAATAAATTATGTATAATAATATTAGTTCATATTATTAATATTGCGTATCATATTTTTATACCCACTAGGTAAAAATTTGTTTTTTCAACACCGCGAGTTTGAAACGATTGGGCTAGTTAGTAAAAATCACAATGCTTTTGTGAATTTTTTATTACATTAGAGTGAATCGTTTCCTATTTTTGATATGTATTAGGGTGATATTTTTAATATAGTGTAATGTGTTTGATTCGTCTGGGTAATATTTTATCAGTGCTCCATTTTAACAACTTGGACTGAGCCTGACAATTTCAATGGCGTACGGTTAAAAATGTATTATTATTTTTTAATTCTGAAAAATTAAGAATCAAGTGTAAAGATAATATTGGTTGAATTAATTATTATTAAATTATTAAAATGTACCTTTGGTTAGGTTATAATCAGTGCCGCATTTAGACATTTTGCGCCCAGGTGCAAAAGAAAATTGGCGCCCCCTAAGGGGCCAACCCGCTGAAAATATGGGAACCTCATTAACCTTTTAGATTTTTATCACAGAAAATAATATTTGTTTTACAGTGTGTGCTTTTTTAAAAATATTGTTTAGTTATTGCTTGATCCTCTCTCCGCAAAGATACATTTGAATATATGTCACTTAAACCTTGCTTATAATTCATGATATAGGATGTTTTTTTTAACATATTTAAGAAGGTACTTCATGAATAAATAAAATAAAATTATATAAAACTATGCAAATTAATATAAATTAAAAAAAATTCAAACAGCATAATACTTTATATTATGTAAATTATTAATAGGTACTAAATTATAGTATAATATAATACTGTTATTAAGAAAATTAAAATTATAAAATTTTAATAATAAACAAGTAAACAAATTTATGCCCACAAAATTTTGGTGCCCCTAAAATACTGGCGCCCCGGGCAGTTGTACCCAGCTCCCCTGGTCATAATATATCAGGACGTATCAAAAATTTATTTAAAACATTTTTTTCTAAAAAAATTGTCTAGCATTGAAATTTCAATGTATAATACGCTTTATTATATTATAAAAAAAATAATCTTTTCACCTGACATGTACTTGTCTAAATTGTTTGTTAATATTCTTGTTTATCTAATAGAACTTTTCGATGAGTACCTATATAGTATTTTTATTCATGTCACTGCATTTTGTATTGTTTTCTATTCTAATGTGGTGTAATAACCAATAACTTGCAGATAGATTATTAATCCACATTCGATACACTTCACGTAATGACTAATAATACTATCTATAATAAAAAGACTAAGTTTCTAACAGTAGAGGACAACGTGACTGATGTTTGTTAATTCACTCATTCCCTGTTAAATTTACATTCATATTACATTTGATATAAATTTCAATTAGTTATGATATTACCGGATCAAGAAATAAAATATCGTTTCGCCCTAAATCATTTGACTTTCTTGAGCTGGTAAAAATGTATGATTTGCACAAACATATTACCTATACTATCTTTACTTTGAAGTAAGTTAAAAGTAATTTCGATTGTTCTGAGTAATCACGCCGCTGGTATTTTGTTATATTTTGTTCCATACAAATTGTGAAGGAGCTAAAAAGTTAAAGATAAGCAACTTTTAACTGATTGTGAAGGAGCTAAAAAGTTAAAGATAAGCAACTTTTAACTGAGTTACATAACGTGTTATTTTTTTTTTAAAGTAATTCCTAACTTAATGTTGTCCGTCATATATAGATAGTAATCAGTTAATTAATTGTAGGTCCACTTAAAGTTAACTTATCATGACATAAACCACATTGTTTTAAAATATATTTTATATTGTAAAAATTATTGTTATTACGGGGAAAACAATAATCAGAAATTGGTAAGTATTATTTATAATGATATATGCCCAATTGTAAATGGTAAATTGTAGACCGTCGATATGTGTTCGAAAGCACTATTTCTGTATTTCGATCGGAATCAAAGTAATGTATAAAAATACAACTATATAAATTGTCAGCCAATTCCTACACGGTGGCACTTACTCTAAGTGCTAAATTTTGGTAAAAATACAATTCTGACGGGACGCATGGCGTGGACGTGCTCTCCCAAGTATAATAGTGGTGTGGCGTGCTACTCAATTTGCCCGGACAACAATGCCCAAGTAAGTGAGTTATGCGGGGTGGGAAGTATTGATAGCCCTGAAAATGACTGTTATCTAGTATACCTGTCTGTAACACGGAACGTGATTGGCCCAAAGGTCTCGGAAAAAACCGTACCGTTCATTGAGACGATCGGCGATTGGTCGATATATTGGCCTTCACAACCGTTGCACTCCTCGTCTGTCAGCGGGATTACCGGCGGCGCGTCTGGTTCGCAGTTATCACAATTATTGTGTGCTCAAGACTCTGGCCTGAAGATTTGCTGCTGCTGATCGTATGGCCGTAATAATTCCTGGTAGCTTTTTGAGTGCATGTCGGGTACTTTCTGTTTGATGGTATTTCTTGGATTCTAGATTTTCTGAGACGTACAAATCTATAGAATGTACTTTAGAAGTATTGCAATTAGTTTAGGACATTAACATCAAAGTTAATATACAATTATGCAAATCTGTATTGAGTAGTGAGTTTTTAATTATAGTATGACCACAATCTATGGCTCCGTTGTTTTGTCCTGCGTGATGTAATTAGTTTAGGATATCAACATCAAAGTTAACACAATTATGCAAAGCTGTATTGAGTAGTGAGTTTTTAATTAGTATGACCACAGCCTATGGCTCGCTGTTGTTTTGTCCTGCACATTGCCTTTATGTAAAATATTTCAATTCATCAATAATTACTTTAAGGAGGCTGTGTCGACGCTGTAGTTATTCTAGAACTAATCAACTTAAGACACAACATGGGACAAACTTTTTAGAGTTTTTTTGAAACAGTGAAGAAACTGTTAAAGTCTGTAGTGGATAACTTAGAATTCATAAAAAAAACCAAGAATTGATAGTTAATATCCAAAAAACCTGTAATAATGTAATTATATGACTGAAGATTCTCCAGACAACTTAAAAAACGAACGGCGTCTAACGTCTAAGTACAGTTATTTGTCTAATTATGTTTTAAAAAAAAATTGGCTCCTTCTCATGGATCTGATAGTTATTATGTTTATCTGAGTCCTTGCCTACACTTTTTCAAAAGCCCCAAAAGACCAATTCAAATCCCGAATATATATGTTTATTAATTATGATAAAATGTTCCCCGTAGAAATGTCTAGACACTTTTTATCTACTCATGTTATGTATGTTCGTAGTGTGTTTTTTTTTATTTATAATTTATGTTATAATCATGAATACAAATAATAGATACCCACTCCACAGCTTTTTGATTTAAGAAAATTAATTATATTGTAATGATTAGGATGTAATTATTTTTTAAATGTTTTCTGATTATTATTAATTTCTATAAAAATAAAACGTTTTAAATGCTAAAGCTAAAGACTAGATTTAAACTAAAAAAAAATATATTAATGATGCAAAAAAACTTTTAAAAACATTCAATCGAAACTTTTAGAACATTTAAAATAATATAATACCTATTTATAAATTATTCGACTATTATATAATGGGGTCTTTCAAATTTTGTTGAAAAATATATATTAATGTACATACCTATAATATTGCTGAGTGAACGTTTGGTCAGTTTATTAATCAGAACATCATTTTCTTAACTTAACTATACTAGTATACTAACAATACCTTAAATAATTCAAACATAATACTTGATTTACAAACAAAAATTAAAGCAACATTTTGATCTAGGGATCAAAATATTTGAGTATTTGAGGGGTAGATTGATCCCAGGCCCCAAGGACAACACACAGGGGCGTCACCGTTCTCGGCCAATATGTACCCTTCACTTTTCGGCCAGTACCTTCAGTTTTCTTTTAAATTTACAATTATAACAACCGTCCTTATTAATGAAATTCAAAAAGATATTATATACACATAAAAATTAAAAGTATCAATATTTTAAAAACCCTCGTGATGCAAAAAATGTGGAACGGCAAAGACTAAATGAACTTGCATTGAAGACTACAAAAATGCTAAAATATCTCGTTGTAAATTTGTCATACAAATATCATACAATTAGAAAAAATAAAACTTAATCTCAATTGTTGACATATTCATGAATGCATATTTTATTATCATAATTATTATTATATATAGGTATTATAAGACTATATCAATTTTTATTTGATTAATGTAATGTGTTATAACAGTTTATTGCCAATCGTTTTATTTTATTATTTTATTTTTTATTATTTTTTCACACAGTTGTAGGTAGGTAATAATGATAATAAAAATAAATCACATTTTTGGATACAATAATATTTAATTGATTATAATAATAAATTCTTAAGTTCAGTTGTTATAATTGTACATTTTAAAGAAAACTGTAGGTACTGACCGAAAAGGGACAGTGGCCGAAAAAGGAACGGTAAGTTTTGGCCGAAAAGGGAAGGGTACATTTTGGCCGAATAGGGGGCCGCCCACATGGAACGCTTACTAATTTGTTTTCATTACATAAACATTAAACATATTTTCAAACAAAATGTATCCCACCAACAGCTTAATGTTTAAAATTATTCTTAGAAAATTACATTTTCTATATGATACATTCAATTAATGTATTATATTTTTACACACTATAATATCAAAGGAATGGCTTACTTATTTATTATTCAATTTATATTAAGTAATATAAGATAACGGTCAAATACTAGAAAGCGAATACTTATAACTATATAAATGGTGTATTTTTCCAGTGTTGCATATGGTTTATCAGCCACTAAAAAAAAGTTAGAAATATAGTTAAAAGTAATACATTTATAATTATAGTAAAATGTGTGTCTAAACTACATTAAACATAATTTTACGTCAATTGGCTTATCATCTGCATACTAAATACATGACAACATGTCTATCACGTTTAGAAATTAATCAGTTTATGCTATCAATTGTCATCCAGTATTAACTTATTATAATATAATCACTAATCAGGTTATTCATAATTTATACTTAATAAGCATAATATTATAATTTTGCTTATAATAAACTCTAGATACTATAAATAACCTTTAACTTTTAAATGCGTCGAAAAATATTTTGATATTTTAAAATAGTTTACCGTCCAAATTGTCCTCAAAGTATGGATCAAAATACCATTATAGTGAATAATGTGGTTTTACGTCATTGTGTAAGTGAATTGAAATGTCCTAATGTAGTGGATCAACTTTTCTGCTCGGAATAAATTTCCAGCTCCATGAACATAAAATATAGTTTTTTCGTAGGTCGGGGGATTTGGGTTACAATTTTTTAATTATATTTTATAAACTCTGATAATTTTTTAGTAGCGGATACTTATAGTCAAACATTTTCAATTCGGGGTCTTTGGGGTACTAACGGACCTGATAAAACTAAATGTCTGTAATGTCACTATAGATGCAAATAGGGATCCCTGCAATGATACACAATTGTCAATAATATAATAACATATACAACAGTCTACAGACTAATAGACTGTCTTTATTGTTTCACAATAGTCGACAAAACCAAAAACAAAACCATTATAAAATATTATAATTTATAAAAATATATTAACGACTATTTAATTACGCATTGACGGTCACCGCGTCTTGATTCCGACAATAATAACAACAACAACACCAACGATGACACGACCACTACATTGTACATTAAAAATAGATCACGACAAGGTGAACGTCCTCTTACGTCAACATTTCTCCACAATCAGTGACGGTCTGCGACGTCTGTTGAAGTAAAACTTTGTCACACTTACGTGACTTCGTCTTAAAAAGGTACTTGGATTTCACAAACCCGTATAATATTTTAGGTACACAAAATTGTGCGCGAATGCAAAATATTCTAATAAAAACCGTAGTAGAGTCGTGTATAAAAGACTTCGGATGCCGCCTGTGAACAGTGTATAATATACCTACCAATATAAATATTTGACTGAAGTGCGTCTTATCTTGACGCACAGCCCTTGGCACGTAATCCTCGGAAAATGAACGATGTGAACCGAAAATAATGAAGCCCGCAGATATATATAAATATAATGTTGTGTATATTATACGTGACTCCGGAATTTCTCGCGTCGCACTTCACACTACATAGGAAGAACGGAGAAAACAGACGCCCAGAATGACCGCTACTTAGACTATACAACCAACGGAAAATATCATATATACCCGTTTTGGAGTATGTTAGGCCAGCAGCGTTTGTACCACGGTATTGACGGAAACTTTTCGGGTTCGTGAACGAGTCCACCGACGTACATAGGAGTTCTAAATGACCTAAATCCGCGTCTGTAACAATTTGACGAACGCGATACAAGCCATGCCTCGACGACCGCAGTCAGTATTAAAGGTTTACTCTCCACCGCGATAACATATGGTCATTTCTGATATAATTCGCCAAATATTGCGGTTAGTAGGTGATATGTAAGAGTATAGGTGTATCGAATAAAGCATAAACTAAAATCCAAACCTACTCTTAAGCCAGACTTATCATACAATTACTGATATCAGTTCACCACATGAAAAAATTATCATAAACTATTTTTGTGAGACATCACTTCACATGTTGGACTGTGAAGTCGCATTAATATGATTACTCACTCGTCACCAACCGCTATATTATATTATTATCGACCATTCTTGGGAAGTGCACGATGGCATTTTATTATCAGGCATCCACCGTGAGATTGTCTGGTTATAGATCTAGTGAAACCGTAGCCAAGCGTACAAGGTGTGCTGTATAGATCGAGTCTGTATAGGTGGCGAAAACTGGAACGTCTCCCATCGCAGGAGTCAGCAGGAAAATATTATAATACTTGGCGACGGAACATACCCCAACCCAATATCCGTGTTTGTCCGTACACCTTGAACACGGAGAGGTCACAGAGCAGTCCAGAAGATTTTCGCGGCCCAGGACAAAGACGAATTTCGAAGAATAAAAATGTATAGGTATGAGATGTGTATTTATCTGCAGTGGCGCTAAATTTCCAACAAAGACCCTCAGGGTACTTCACACCTTTAACTATAGTGAACACTCGTGACCAGAGGTAAAGGCCTCGATCTCTCCTGGGGTAGCCTGTCGTATCGTCATTATTCTAGTAAGGTGTCAAAATCAACCTGAAATATGGAGGTAGACACCCGTGCAGAGTGGTCGCATTTCAGGTTGTTGACCATGGACTAATATTGTGAAAATACGAATTCATTCCGAAGGTCGAGCTTTCCAGTGTTAGTCTCGGAGTGGCATATTCCCAGGACCTGTGGTAAGTGTTTGTGTTTTGCGTCTGGTCGGCTTGTTGACTGTCTATAATCTATATACCCAAAGTTGAAAGATCAAGGAAGGCCATCTACCTGCAGTGGTCGTAACCAGTAACTGGTAAAACTGGAAAGAATATAGCACCAATCACGCTCGCGAATTCGAGCAAAATAATATTCGGATTCTGTACTTGACTTCGTGTAAAGTGGTCGGATTGGACTGTCGATCAGACGGATGGTTTAATTATGAGTTGTAGCGAGTTTGCACGACTATATAGAACCGGCCGCCCTCGGGTGCAACAGCGTACGCTGTGTAACCACTGTGGTACTCGTGGTCCGCCGATGTGTGGTCGATGATCGTTTGATGGGTTCACCTTACGGGGAACGATCACAGCGTTGGTCGTAAGCATCCGTGACACTTGACTAGCTCACAGAGCTAATTGGAAGAACGCCCGCGATTGTAGGCTTCGACCATTAAAACACGGGAAATATCGTTGTCACGATCGATTCGAAACAGCGTCGTCGGCTTTGAGTGCGTATATAGCAATAGAGAGTCAAAGCTGTTATATTGTAACCGCCATCGGTATGTGGTTGAGTAGGACGTGAATTTGCGTTTAGAGGACAAAACGTTGTCTAAGCAGCTCATATAAACTATGTAAAAACATATACTATCTTATTACGCGGGTCTTGTCTGTACTTACTACTTCTCGTCGTATGATTACCATAAATAATGGTATCCACCCTGCAGTCTGCAAACGCGTGATTATCCTTTTCTGTTTGGCTTAGAGTTATTGCCAATCTAAGAACCGTTTTTCAAAATTATAGAGATGTACATATTCGTTATAAATATATTAATTGATCAATAATTTTATGGAATATAAAAATATTATATTTACGCCTTAGCTATAAGTTTTTTTATTAATGTTATACACCAACTCGATTGTAAAAAGAGACTTTCATATTAAATATTTTATGTTATCTGATGTTTAAAATATTTTTAACATAAGTAATAACATTGGTATTAACAATAGTGTACATTTTGAATAAGTTTAAATTACTATGATATATATGTATATATGTATATATATATATTAATATATAATAATATATGTAATATACATATTATATTATATCCGTGTCCTTATAATAATTTATATAATAGATAAGGCTTTTTTTATTTAGCACGTTTCTGACGATACTAAGTATACAATTATATTGTGTGGTGAACAATATAACTAATCGCAGCATAATAGGAATGGAAACATCTTAAATTTAGAATATTAACCAGAACAGTGGTTGTCAAACTTTTACGACCCTTAGAAAATAGTTGGTGTTTCGTGGAACCCAAACCCAACTAAACCTACATTTTTCCACAGTCAAATGAAAATACACATATAATAGTCAGGAAAATTAGTTGGATTCCGAATAAATATTGATCATGTGATCATTATTTTTGTTTTTTGGTGCGTTACAATGCATAAAACGTGTGTATGTGTTATCGTTTTACATTTTAATATCCAACTGTTTGCGTATATTATAATAATATTGCGTTTGACTTGAAGCAACTATACCTACGGTTTAAAATATGGAATAGACATATATTTTTAGGAACCAAGCGTCATCCCTCCGTCCTCACATAGTCATACGCAGACGCAGTTGGGGTAGTTTTGCCAATACCTGCTATGTAATATTATTATTGTTATTGTTTATTTATTATTATATTATTATCATGCGTGAACTCGACTCTCGCGGTTGCCGAGTACAACGACCTATAACGACTAAATACCTTGACACGCCAGCCAGCCGCCGTCAACGCGCGCAATACAATCCCAACCGTTTGTGCGCGCAGCAGTGTCAGTGGCGACGGCCGTTTGACACTGTCTGTCTGCGCTGGGAATTAGTGAAATCGCCGAGCGTAATGTACACGACCAGCTGCCGCCGCCACCAGTTCGTCTTAATCGCTGCTCTATAGCCGAGAGACAGAGAGAGAGAGAGACAGAGAGAGACAGAGAGATATTCGTACGCGGTTGAGGACACTTCCCATCTCCCAGTGCGGTGCGGAGAGTACGTTTTGGTAGAATAATTTTACAGACTGTATACCTTTTTAGTGAGCGCTGCGAGTGAGTTCAATATATTTTGTAATAATATTATAACAAACAGTCACGATAAAATAAAATAATAAAATTTCGTAAAATGAATATAAACCGTATACCTGCTAATGCGTCATGCGCGAGTCATACTACACAGGTATATATATTTGTTTCGATATTAAACATCGTCGATGACAGATTTTACATTTTGAACTATGGCGTCGGGAACGTGCTTACGACGGATAAAAAAACATCAACTACCGATTTATCATACCGTCTACTATTCACTAATATATATACTGAGATCCAGGTATAGGTATACTGAAAGTTTTGTAGTGAAAAAAAGAAATCTGTGGCATGGTGTTCGCGACGATGTTTCACCTTAAGTGAAAGTTTACCAATGTCCTAATATTTTATGATATGCTGGAGCGAGGAAGACCACTATATAACTATAGAGTACCATATATATATATATATTACAATTTAATAGGTCTCCGCGGTAGTAAAAGTAACGTTCATAGGTATTGTAAATTGGTCAGGTAAATAGTCAGTCGTGTATGTCACTGATATATGTTTACCTATATGTACATTGTACCTACTTCATACACAATCGACGGCTATTATTGCGCCTAATTTTGGTAGCGGACTTCCATTATCTTCAGGGAACCCGCTCTTGTGGGGGTCTCATATAAACGCAGGCCGTAGGATATAGTTTTTATACATTGGTATGTATTTGAGGGTTTGAAAATTCCAGGGGGAAATAATTTTTTTGTATTTAAAATAGTATATAATATTATCTCTACTCTATTATTGACTAACAGAAATAAGAAAACTCGAATACGTAAGTTATATAATCATTATATTTTCTATTCAAGTTTGAATTTCCAACTGCAGTTCGGTATAATTGGATCGATTTGAGTTTTTGGGACAAGACGACTGTCACATAATGTCGAATGTCAACTAAATAAAAGAAAAACCGTCCCTATTATCGACTCCATTATAATTCATGAATGTGATTGTAAAATACATGACGTGTCTATATTGTTTTTAGTAAATATATATACTTATTTAATATTATTCAAGTCGATCATACGACGCAAAATTAAATACTGAACTAGGTGAAAATAATGTATATTATGTAACCTTCTAAAATAAATGGCTGAGGCTGTATATCGTTTCCTTGGCCTGAAACGTATTCGTATAAGTAGGTAGGCACTCAAAATTTACTGACATTGTCTGTCAGATGAACTGCGATATTGAAGGACGTAATAATTATATTATGCGAACGCATAAGAAAATAAAAATATTCAACGACTGAAATAGTAGACATTATCGTTTACGGAAACTGTAAACTGCCGTATAAAAGTGTATAAAATATCTTATAAATATATATACCTAATGGGAAGTATATAAAGTATTTGAAGGAAAAACTTGACACTGCAGTGGATTATAAAAATATTTGAATTTAAAACATTTTCAACACTTTGGTCACAATAAATCAGTAACACATATAATTGCGTTATGAATGCATTGTGCAATAAATTAACTGAACATAAAATCTGAATTTTTAACTCAACATATGTTATCACTTATGGATCTTCCGAGAATGTCATATAATGTATATTACAAGTTAAATTACTCGGAACGTATTATGAGCACTAGCTGCTATTTAAAACATATTCAATAAAATTATATATTATTTTAATGTTTTAAGTTTGGTACATAAAATGCAATTAATTATAATATTAAACTACATTTCCAAACTTCACTGCAACATGTTTGTAAGTGCCATTAGAAAGTGTATTTTTTTTTTAATGTCATAATTAATTCAGCAATATAATAATATAAACTTGTGTACCAAAATTATATAATTATAATTGTATTTTAGTTTCTGACCGGAGCGACGAATGAATTGATTTTACAATGAATTGTTTTTTCGTTTTTAGAGGTCAAAAGTAGAAATTTCCCAGTACTTTTTAAAATAATTGGGAGAAACTAAAAAAAAATCACAGTTAAACTTGGAGTTCCTAATACTTACGCAACACCAATTTTTAACGAAATTGATTTTGTTATTATGTTGTAATGTTCAAAGCTATAATGTTAGATACTTGAGATTTACATAAAATATTATATTCTATTATTATTATTTTGCTATTATAATTTCATAATATAAAATATTTATCCAAGACATAATATAGTACCTACAATAAGTAATCTAACGTTTATGCGTAGGTTTACCGTATACACGATCTATTATACATACGATACGTCATGTAGATTGTGTATAGTATACAAAACTAATTTCTGTTGTATATTTTTTACACAGTAGTTACAATAATTTGAAAATACATTTGTTAGTTACGAAAGTGGTACGTATCTAAACATTCTTTAGTCAAACTTAAGTTTCTCCCGAAAAAGTAGGTACATAACACAACGGTCTATACGACCTATATGTAATGTAATGTATAATAACGTTATATACCTTTATATATGCCAAATTCGAAAACATTTGAAATTTTAAAATCTATAATATTAAAAATGAAGAAAAATGTCTCTACTGCAGGTTATACGATAAGTTTTTTTGTAATAATATTATGATTTATGTTGATAAAATATTTTAAATTTTAGTGTGGAAATAATAACGTATCGGAAGGAATATTATTATAACGGAGGAAATGCATATTATCGATTGTAATATGTATTGCTGCAGTAACGAATAAAAAACGCTGTTTGTTTTCATACCCCGGAGCGAGTGTAGCGTATATATATTATTATACTTAATGACTATTTCGTTTCCACTGCAGTTGCGCTTTATAATTCTCAATAATAATATTGTTTCGACATGAAAGAGTAATTGATTTCAGTGTTTTCATTTCTTTGCAGACGTGTGCTATATAATATAATAGCAATGATAATAATAACGCGGGTTAATGCGCAGTGTCGGGTATATATATTATAAAGTCGTATAATATTATTTAATAAATATACAATATATTGTACCTATGCCTGTTGTGTGTAAAGACGGTGCGGTTTTTCTCCGCCACGATTTACCGGAAAAATTTGAAAAAAAAAAAAACGCCGCGAGATTATTAGTTGTCACATTGCGTTATAATATGGCGAGCGCGAGGCGTTTATTGTACGCGGCCGCGCATTCCAAATATATAATTCCGATCTTCCTACGCTGTTCGCGAGCGAGACTTATTGGATCGGTCTCAAAAAGAGAATTCCTCCGCGGGTCACGATCGGCGAGGGTTGCGAGGGGTGGGGGGTACAACAAGCCGTACAACAAGCGGATGGAAGTCGAGTATAAGGACGAGTATATAACGTCATTATCATAAGCTCCTGCAGAAGTCGAAAAAGTGGAACAGGAGAAGAATATATAGGACGGAAGATAGAGAGAGAGTGAGAGAGAGAGCGATGGAAGAAGTATGGAACGAAGTTTAGAGGAAGGTACACACGACTTTGTCGGGAGGACACCCGTCGTCGTCGGCCGCGGCGGTGCAGCCACAGTCGTCGGTCGTATACAGCCCCGCCGCCGCCTCGGCTGCAGCTACCGGTATACATATATATATATATACGACAACGGCGGCGGAGGCGGTGGTTGTGGTGGCGGGGGTCGGGGTGTGTTGAACTCGAGCCAAGGTGTCAGACATAACAATCAATGACGACTGTGCTTGCCAATTATTCCGCTGTCGTGCTACGTTTTATTTTATTTTTTTTTCATCTCGTACGGTTTGGGTTTCTTTTTTCGCCCCGAATATTTCCCGCACGGATTTGTTTTCGTACACGCATTTTTCCGTCACGTTTTTCCGGGGTCGCCCCGAGGGGTGTACGCGCGTAAAGTGCGGGCGGCTAGAGAGTACGGTCTCGTGGATCGGACGGGAAGGGAGGGGAGGGGACGAGAAGCGAACGGCGGAGTTCTGAAAAAAAAAAAAAAATTACGCTCGAGGCGAAACGAAATAAAATAACCGAACGGAAAACTTTTCGATAGTGTCCCGGCCACCGCCGCCGCCGAGCCGATAGGGGCGACGGCGGCGGTTGCGGCGGCGGCCGCGTCGTCGTCGCGTAAGTGGTGGTAGCCGTCGGTGGCGGCGGCGGCAAGGTGCGTACTGAACGTGGGCGCAGACACGAAAATGTTGAGGCACCTTGGTCGGTCGGGGGTCATACACACGCGCTCACGCGTTCTGCTCACTAGTTACCAGCAGCGGGAACGTCGTTACACACGCCCGTTTCTTTTTTTAGTCGTCCCGCCGTCCTCACGTTTCACGATTAGTCGCCGACGCACCGCCGCCGCAACAGTACACGCACGTCCGCGCAACCGTCCCAACAACAATAATAATAATAATAATATAATATACGATATTCGTCGTCCCGTCGAGTTGCCAAAGACGTCCGAACACACAACAACAACAACAATAATTTTTTATTTAATTCAATTTCTTCGCAATCATTTTTGAAGCCGGTCGCGACGACCGCGTTTAATTTCCCGGACGTTAAGAGGACCGGAAAAATTATCAATGATCCGTCTACACTGCCGACGCTGTCGCCATACAACCGTCATCGTTCCCATCAAGTACAGTTAACATTTGCACTCGTCGACTACACGCTACGTTCGGTGATCACCATCGTCACCACAACCACCGCCGCCTCCGTCATTTCGCGCAAAAGTCAAAAAGTAGACGGGTCGCCCTACGAACATGGTAAGTGCCGATCGCGAGACCACCGTCGTCTACCCATAAGTCGTTAACGACGACAAGACGGAAAATATTTTTTTTAATTTTCCCGGTCGGGGCAGGGGAAACGGAAGAATAATTTTTCTCCGTCGTTATCATCTTTGTTATTATTATTATTTATTAGGTGCTATTAATTTTGATTTCTCGTCTTTTGCCGGGTAACGATATTCTAATAATAATAATTAACAAAATTATTATGCAGGCACTAGGCAGTTGTAGTCGTGGCTTGTAAATAATTTTAATCGCCGCCGCGTCCTGGTCGTCGTCGTCGTCGTCGTCGGGTGGACGGACGGGCGACCGACTCGCGCGCGCGCACACGTACAAATAATACACAGTGCAAACGCACACGCTACCGCCGCCGCGTCCTTTCTACCACAGCCGCCGCCGCCGCCGCCGTTTCCTCTCCCCACTCCGTCGCACAGCTGCCGTTCGGCCGACCGACGGACCGGCCGGTGTGTCTCCCCGCCGCGAATCTCCCCCCCCGTCCCGGTACACCGCCACCGGCACGTAGGACCGTCTAGACGTCTAGGCCTCGCGGCGTTCATGTTCCGGTAACCTTGTCCAGCCCACCCGGCGGCGGCGGCACCCCTCCGGTCCGTGTCGGCGGCGGCGGCTGACTCGTATCAGACGTAATTTTTTTTTTTTACTACGCGCTCGTCGTTTTTCTACGGGGTACCTATAATAATAATAATAATAATAATAATATTATGTACTACGATATTCACGCAATGCTGATAATAATATTATACTATTTTACTCTATTAAAATGATCGTCGTCGTCGTCGTTGTTGTTGTTCAGCGGCTCCGTTTCGACGCGTGTAACGATAGTAGAGAATTAACCGTGACCGCGGTCTAGTGTTTTGTTTTGGTGAAAACACTCTGTCGCCGCGTGCCGGATGGGCAGATCCTCCGCACGACTATAATATTATTATGTTTGTCTAAACGCACGACGAGATAGGACCGTAGACGAGATAATAATAATACATTACGATGTACTCAATATTATTACTCATTGTGAGTCGTCTAGCCCTTATCGTCGTTATACGTCTTACGATGGTTTTGCAACACGCGTAATATTTTTAATTTTCATTCACAAAATTAGCCTAATTTCATGCACTTATCTAGTTTCTATATTTAGAATCGGCGTGTCTTTATTGTTTTATCTCTCGATCATTTCTATATTCGTATATTGTTATAACGATAATATTATGTAGGTAGAGATTATTTATTTACTTTTTAACCAACGCGCGTCCGGAAATCGACATGTCTATATATATATTATATAGAGGGTCATTTTTAAGTTTTACAGACTGGCTGTATGTTCGAACGATGTTTAACTTTGAAAAGTTTTTCCGCCCCGTATGTTTTGTTTTTGTTTTTTTTTTTTTTATTACGCTGTGATAATAATAATAATAATAAGATCGACATCTTTAAAACTCATTGCTATATTAACCGAATAACGATCACTTTGTAAAATAAAATTGTAAATATTATAATGTACCAAATATTGTAAAACCACTGAACTTTATAAATTCTTGTCATTGTTTTCTTTTCACATTCTTCTGAAGTCGGTAGGAGGTGCCTAAGTATTTTACAAAATACACTTCAATCGTGCCGTAAAATCATAATTTTCCATTATCAATCGTTTTTTTTTTTTTTTTGTAACCAATGCAAACCGTTAATTATGAAAATACGATACGTCGGAAACAATAAACGCGCAATGGATAAATATTTAAATTTGTGCGAAGTACAATGTAATACATAAATGAGTATTGTACTGCTGCTGCGTATACTATATAAACATTAAATTTGCCGCCGTTGACATAATACGGTTGGATGTGTGTTACCGTGAAATGTAAATTACAATATTAATTATGCGCTCGATGGGTATAAGGTATAATAGGTACCCGACAACTGTTACGGCCGTCGACTCCGTTAAGTGCGAAAAGAACAGGAAAACCGACCAGATACAATAATAATTATTAATTGGACGTAATAAATGTGAAAAATACATAATAAATTCCAGGTTATTTGTTTTACACCACAATTATTATTATTATTCCGTTCGTTTCATTTGCACGCCGCTATTGTTGTTTGTACAGGTAATGCATTTTATAATTATTACACGACTATAATAATAATAATAATAATAATCCGAAACCCGAGTACATTATTTTAACACGGCGATTAAATTGTGATAGGTAGGTAGGTACCACACACACACACACAATCGCCGTATCCATTATTAATGTTATTATTTAGTCTGCGAGTTAACATGTAAATTATTGTAAAAAATTCCCGTTAACCCCAACCACCGGTGCACTGTATGTGTAATATTATATTATTACTGTTGTTGTTGCAACGAAAACGCAACGTAGTGCGAATGATTCCCGCCCGAGAAAAGTCTCGACACGACTTCGCACTTTCTTTTATTGTTTGCAGACACAACCGTTATTACATTACCTGCATAATAACAATATTATTATTAATAAAAAACAAATCTGTTGTTATTATTATTTTGACTAGACGCGCGGATTAATGTTTATAAAAACTACGTACGGAGACAATAAAAATCGAATACAATATTACATATTGTACAGATAAAAGTAGTGGTTCTATCGGTAGTTGTTTTTCGAAATATACAACACACACGACCATAATATCATTATTATTATGTGTGCGAGACACACGACACCATTATTATGATATTATGTTTACGTCTTGCGATACGCGTATATTATAATATTATTATACGATTATTATTATTATTATTATTATATTGTCGTCGACGGTGTCTAAACTCCAACACAATGTTATTACGTTATTGTTTGTGGAATATAATATTATGTATAAACACGTTAATTAGTACGTTTACGCCGTTTAGCTCGTCCTCATCGCGTGTGGGGAGAGGGTCGTCTTTTTAAGCGACTGCTGCAGTCTCTGCGACATCGCCGCCGGTGACGGGTCACGTACGAAATTCGTCGTTCGACAATCACATCGTTTGAGGAGTAAATCGATCGAATTCGACGAGGTTTTTATTTTATTATTTTGATCACATGTGTACCTACGTAATATAAGGTATTTATATAGAGCTAATCGCGTTCACGCGGAAATAATAATACGTGTACCACTACTCGTCGTAGGTTATAGGCGTCTACGGTTATTTTTGCGCACGTTATTTAATCCTCGCGGATTATACGATTTGAGATATTATCATATCAGCTCGAGCGGCGATTGTTTTTAAAACATTTTTTAAGGCGGCTATACTCTGTCAATAATACATAAAATATAATATATCCGAATGGTATAAAGTTCGTCCCCAGACATCGACACTCGACAGCAGCAGCTAGCTGCATATAGGTATGTATGTAGTACGTACACAACATAATATAACATGATATTTAATAATATAATATGTGTGTGTGTGTGTTTATGGTACGGGCGTTTTATACGCGCCAGACGTCTGGGTCTTGAGAATCCGTGCGCGTAACTCTAACCGATGAAATTTCCGCTGTTTACACACCGAGCTCGCAGCGTAAAAAACCGCAAAATAAAATCTCCACCGATGTTTTGACCGCGTTTCAGGTTTGTGAAACCAAAGTCGTCTGACCGTAAAATCGTTTATTTCCCTCTCGAAAATCGCATTCTTGATATTATATAGAACCGTTTTGAAAATATTGTCGAAACACTCTGGCCGTACAAAAAGCATATCAGCTATATATAAGAGTAAAAAGTCTGGTCGAAAAACCTCTCGTGTTTTTCGACCGGAACGTAAAATAAATACCCAGTGTGTACATGCCACACGGATATTCGGTGTTTTTAATTTCCATGACATTATGATGTAAAAGCGCTTTAAAGTTTAAACTTTTAACAAAACAAATATATCGAGACTGTGTATAAATACTTGAAAATAGAAATCGCGATCACTTAAAAATGTATACCTAACGCAATATCACCTACATTTAATATAAATGTATATATGCGATAATATTTAATGGTAAATATACGTTTGTTTGAAATAATAATGGGACTTTTTTCTTAAACATTTACGAAATTAAGTTTTCTTTGTTTGAATTGTTGATTTAATTATAAAATTGTCCATTTTCCTAATGAAAAAACGAAATAAACTTATTTAATTATGTTAGTTAAAAAGTTCTAAGAATTCAGTTTTAGAAAAGAACAGTTCTGAAGAGCTGCCAGATTAAACTTAAGTTTTAAATACATGACATGATTTTGGTTATAATTAAAAATAAATATTTTAGTGTAGTGTAAAGTTATGACTTTTGACATTAATTATTATAAGATTACAACTTTCACAACTATATAAGTGTTGTATCGCTTTTCGGAAGTATTGTTTAGTATACCTATATATACGTAATACCTATACATATATATTTTTTATTTTACGAAATGTTGGCTCAACTCAACATCTTGCAGGTACACCCTCCGCGGTGCAATTGCAGTTTATAGTTATTACAGTTACTTTATTTAATTTTGTTTTCCTACATTTAAAATAATTCATTGTCACCAACATAAATAAATAATTTTAAAGGTAAACCGCGCTTTATAATTTTTATTTTGTACATAATATGTTACCTAT
>WHPZ01586508.1:0-17254 GCA_016617965.1 Macrosiphum rosae | reverse complement strand
CATTTGGTTCAGTTTTTAGTAAGCACGACTACTGGTGCAACATCTGAAGCAATGGATGTAGAAACTACTGTAGCTGAAGATTATTTTAGAATAAATATATATTTTAGAGTAATCGACTCTATTATTGAAAATTTAAAAAATCGGTTTTCCAAATAAAACTTGTTCCTTGCTGTTGGAGTTGATGAATTTATAAAACTAAACTATGATGGGAGTACCAGTTTATTGATTATTATAAGGTATTTTTAATATTAATTGAAATCTAATTATTTTATAAATATTCTGTAGGTACTAATTTATTATATAAAATTATAAATAAAATAATTATTTTTTAGGAATTATTGGGTTTAAATATTTGCCAACAAAGTTTAAGATCAGAAATGATGGTTGGAAAGAACTATCTAGTTGAACCCAAAAGGGGCGATATTGAAGATATTAAAAAGAATATTTCAAATCAAGTGTTTCCTAATTTGTAAAAAAAATTAATGAACTTTCAATATTATAATATATCGAAAAAGATAAGACTAAAGCTTTAAGTAATGAAATTCAAAAACGAATAACTGTAGATACATGAAAATTTTACTGAATGTTTAAATTAGCATTTCCTATACACCATACAATTTTGAAAATATTTTGACTCTTTTTGAGCTATTTACGGACATTTACCACTTTCAATTTTTTTGGGTTTTTTTTTCTATAAATATCAATAAAGTTATATCGGTTGGGCTAAAAAGTGTAAAAATTTAATACAAGGCTCCTGATATATTGTTACAATATCAGTTGAAAAATCTAAAAAATACATATGCGCAGTTTAATTTATAGTCATTTTAAGTTCAAATTTGGATGAAATTACATAAAAAAAACCTAGAATAACAATTTTAGTTATTTCGTTGTGCTTGTATAATATTATTCATGGGTACTTGAAATTTCTTAAGTATCTTAAGTACACTATTATATATCTATGATAGTATCAGGTTTTGTTGTTGATGTATAACGCGTTATAAGTACCTAATGGATATTATGATATGATTAATTTGGAATTTATTATAGGTACCTATTATAGGTCATTTTTTTTTAATACCATTAGATAAAGATAAGTATATAAATGTTTTATACCTAGACTGTCATACAGTCTCCGCTCAGAATCGTTTTTCTTACACAATGATATTATATCATTGAATTCAAATTTAATACCATCCATTATACAGTGACCCACTTGTAACCTACTGTACAGCAGAGCACTTTTTTTTTTTAGAATGGCACAATATTTTGATGTTTTATGAGACGCCTCCAAAACTTAATATGGCCCTGTTCATGATTCTTGACAAGTATAGTTGACTTTTTTATAGTTAATAAATAATATTACATTTTATTGTTAATAAATAATACTACATTACTCAAATTGAAAGGATAACACCAAATACTTCAAAACAATTTCATGATTTCGATGCTTTTAAAATATTTGATATCACTACCTATTACCTAACTCCTCTAACTTCATAATTTTCTACAGTGCCTAGTCACTAATACTTAAGTAACTCCATAAGTGTACCAATATTACAGTAAATTATCTAAAAAGAGAATATCAATAGAAATAAAAAAACTGAGATGTAGAAATTAATAAATGTCCTGTGTCCAGAAATGATAAATTGTTCTACTGCAGTTATTAATTTATTATACATTGTACATTAAGAGAATGTTACAGGGAAATTTGTTGTCTCAGTCTTACAAATGTGTAAGATGGCAAATTTTAAGCTCGACAGATCACGTTTAGTTCCGTTCGTTTAAAAATTATAGTAAATTTACATCTTATAAAACTTAAAGGTAAGATTATTATATAGGGCATCTCATCTAATTTGTATTCTTAATTTAAAGCGAATTATGAGTATTTTAAAATAGTAAGTTATTAGAACATCTTAAAATACTCATCTTGCCTTAAAGTTAAAATACAATAAAAATCCTATGAGATGTCTTGGATAATAATCTTAAATTTAAATTTTATAAGAGGTCAATTCACTCTAAATTTTTAACGAAAGGAGGTAAGTGTGATCTGCAGATTATAAAATTTGCGATGTTACGCACTTGTAAGACAGAGTCAACAAATGTCTGTGAAGTGTCCTCTTAAAATACTCATAATATATTATTTATATGAATTTTCATAATAAACTTTAAATAATATGGTTATATAGGCCATTTAAACTAGTTCTCGTTTTTCAAATCAGCCATTAGGCAAGAAATGTTAACAGTCTACTAATAACATGAAAAACCATAATAAACATGCTACCAGGTTTCAATGCTGAATTTTCTATAATTTAAAAACATACAGTAAACATTAAACATGGCATAATACATTTTTTAATAAAATTTAAATATTTAATGAAAAAAATCAAAACTGGTCATTAGAAATATTTTTTTATAGAAGAGGATTGATAAATGTATACTTAAGAACTGAACTGTTTTTGTAAATTGATTAGTGTTAAAAATTTTCATTTAGTAGGTATTCTTCCATAAAATATTCTATGGTGTTATATTTTACATTGGTCCTTAAATTTCTATATTCTAATACACATACATAAAGTATAAAACTTAAATATTTCAAATTAACAACAACTGTTAAAAACGTTTTATAATATGAAAGAAAAATATTTATAAAATCATAATAATAATAAATTAATTATATCAGTAATTCAAAACTATAAGAAAACAGTTAAACTAAAAATAATATCTCATAAATAAAAATATATACAATGTTCACACTACACACATTTGTAATTCAAAATTCAAAATTCAAAATTCATAGACAATAAAGAAATAAATAGTGAACTCTTAAAACAATAGTTCAAGTATAATGTAATATAATGTGTGGTAATTGTGTAGACTTTCAATAACTATATTACTGAGTACCAACAACAATATGTTAAAATTATAATGTAATTGCCTTGATCTTTTACAATCTAAAAACCAAAGTACAATATAAAAACATCATTTATTTTTAGTTTAATATAGATTCACATAAAAACCAATATAATTATATGAACTCAAACCAATGTATCATTAAAAATATATTACTTATCTCAGTACAATCTTAAATTTTAAATTATTATAATAATGTATAATAGTTAAGTTTAAAAATACTTTAATCATAAGTAGATTTAGTTTAAAATAAAATAAAAGAAGTTTCTATCAAAAAGTATAGGTAATTAGAAATCCTTTGATCCATCTAGTAAGTTGCATTTTATCTAGGCAAAAAATAATATTTTTCTATTTATACGAGTAAATAAATTAAATTAAATCATACATAAACAAAAGATGTACCTGTTTTCAGGATACTGACTATTTAATATTTAATATAACATATTATTAATTTAAATTAAATTAAGGAATAAGCATTTGAATATTTAAGAATAATTTAATAAGTTACCATAAACTATAATCAGTATCTTCTTGATATAAAGTTAAGAAAAACCCTATAAATGTCAAATACACAACTATGTTCCCACACAATGTAAAATTACAGGCTGTCCATGCAATCTAAAAACAATATAACAAAATTGAAAAAAAATATAATTCTGAAAGTAACAGAAATATTTAAAATCGATTAGAACTTACTGCATTAACTCTGGCCATTATTATAGGCAATGCAAATGAAGACACCACTATACCCATTGTAATAAATACAGCTAAATCCATATTGGCATTACCAGATCCTGAGTAATCATTGAACCGTTTCATCAGCATGGTCGGTAATGGTGCTAGCAGGTAAAATATCACTACTATGAATGGCCACCAAGAACTAAAACAAAGACATTTTTATTAAAAATAATATAATTATTTGAAAAATGATGTCGAAATACTAACTAAAACAGCTATAGTCTATACGAGTAATAAATAATAACTGCCTAATGACTTACTTTAACTCTGGCAATGCACATGCTAATATCACTAAAGTCATACCAATGGAACCAGCGAAAGCCAAACTCATCAAACTGTAAAGAAGTATAACAGTTAAAATAAATGTATATCACTTAAACACTAAATTATAAAAAAATAACTAGTTTTAATTTAAAGAGCTCACAGAGCATATACACCAATTTCCAAACGACACATTTTAATTTGTACTTTTATCCTTTAATATAAATCTATTTTATAATGTAATACTTACGCTATTTAACATCAAATTGAAGTAACCAAGGAGATCATGAAACAAAAGAAAATACAATATTAATTTAAATATTATTGATACTTAATTTAAAAACTATAAAATTATATAATATAATATACACTATAACCGATTAAAAATACAATAATTAATACTATTTAGATTTAATTTATAGAGCCTCTAAAATTGGTGTAGAGGTCTAATATAATACCTAATAAGTAATAACCACAGAAAGAGAGAAAAAAATATATCTAGATATTTAAATGGCTTCTTCCCTCACATTTTTAATTGTTATTCATATTATTCTTGTAGCACATATTCTTATAGTACCCTAGGGCACATACTGTGTATATATAAAAAATGAATGTTTGTTTGTCTGTCAGTGTGTTTTTATGCATTCCTTAATGATTTTGATGACATTTTTTGTGTGTGTTTGAATGGTTCCCGGGATGATAGATTCACAATTGGACCCAGTAGGTGAGGTGAGGTGCCTAAAGGGGATTTTGAGGTTTAAGGAGGAAATTTTTGTTTATTAACAGTTGCTATTGGTTATAGAACAAATAATTAGTAGAATATCGTTAGTGGACGACTTCTCCCTTCAAGTCCTCATTTTCAACCTAATTTGATTGTCATTTAAGCTTATCATACAAAAATTGTATAAATCGCTAATCCAACACAAAAATCAAAAAAAGTCATGAGCAAAATCCGTGAAGTAATTAGAATTTAGAAGTTAGTAATTGTAAAAAAACCCAACTGAGTAACACTCTGGGCCTATAAGAACAAGGATTTTTACATCAGATAAAAAAATATTTAATATTTCTGATAGTTGTTTTTAATTTTTAAATGGAGAAGGAGAGAACTCATCAGGTAACTTTAAACATTTTATAATATCGCATGGTCATCTCATTTCTAGAAATATTTACATGAGTAATATTACCTATTAATATTTGATTGAAAGAGTTGATCTGAGAACCTGGCAAGTTTCAATAATCTCTAAATATATTAATATACAATTCTATCATACAGAGAACTCAGAGGAGCAGTTTTTGGTTTCATTCATAGATATTATTTAATTTTATATCATCATAAGTTTTCTTGAATTTTTCATACAGATTGCTCCAAAATGTCAGTCTTATTTCCTCATCCATCTTTCCATTAAAATAACCTTAGTTTTATAAGTTTTATTATTAATATTGTGTTAAATATATCACGTTTCATTTTTTGTCTATTATAATGTTCTTTAATAGAGTATATTGAATATATTCTTAAATTTGTCTATAACTGTTATTTATTAACCTAATTATTATACTTATATAAAGTACTTAGTGTACCTAGGCGCCTGCTTAACACCCGTTACATAATAAATAATTGTACATTATATAGCCAACGTCGAATTATAGACATACTAACGCAGTAACAGTATCAACTATTATTGATGATTTGGAAGGTAACAATAGATCACGATGCCTGTGCAATTACCTTTTAATCCGGCCATCTTGAAAGACAAATGTCCGTCGTTACGGAGCGAGAAACTTGATTGACAACAGGTATATGTAACTTTTATATTTTATTGTAACATCCGTTAATGTAATATAATGTATACGGCGACTAGTCAAAGATAAATACAGAGCAAAGAAAAACAGATATATTATTATGTATTTGAAAATATAGTAATGATATAATAATGGGTATACCTAATAATTAAAATACTTATAAAAAATAAAAAGAACAAAATTCAGGGCAACAAACAAAAATAATAAAATGCGACGTTCGTCGTACACGAACCGCAATATAATATTTAATAATAGGTAATTACTAATTAGTAACCATAATAGATTATAGAAAAATATAGAAAATAGACAATCTCACTATAATAAAATCTATGATTATCACACAGACGTTATCACGGCGTAAACATTAATTGATGCGTACTATCAGCGGGCGGCACAGACACAGTGTTGACATTTGCGTTTAATAATGTGGTCCGATTGTCGGTGGCTGACGATGTACGATCTAACGTTGGCGGGGGGGGGCACCAGCATACACGTACATCTTGTTATAAAAAAAAATTTGTTACAAATAATAAAATATTTAATATACATTAATTATTGTTCAGCTGTGATGATTATGTCCTATAAATTATTATTTCTCGGATTTCTACTCGCAATATTACCACACTTGGAAACACGTTCAACCGACGACCCCGACCGGGGTTGGCCGTTGGTACGACCGTTTTTTCCCTCACCGGCCGCCATCTTAGGCCACGGCATGATTGTGCTTTTTTGATTTCCCGGTCCCTACCGCCACCACTGCCGCAACGAACCACCGAACTACACATTTACACACACACACACTAACGTCTCAGTGTCTCACTCACACAAGCATATAGTAACGAGTTACGAGCATTGTTGTTCGCTTTTGTGACTTTGTGTCACCGTTTTCCGTTTTTATTATTCGCCAGTAGCCCCCCCCCGTCGGTTGCAGTCTCGTCTGATACACGTATATGAAAATATCATCGAACGCATCGTTCGTTTTACATTATTCATAAGGACCAGACGTGTACGTGGACGAGTCGCCGGAATCGCCGATATCCATATCCAGGCTGCCCGCTGATTTCGGTGTAGACAATTTTCTAACGTAAAAACCAGGCCGCAGCTTACCTTAACCATGTCCGAACCAGCGAAAGGGTAAGTAAAAGAAAACGTCCCGCTCGGAGAAAACCCTCCTCCCAGTTCCATCTCTTGTCCGCACCTTCGTGTATCGTTTATTTACCGTCACCGAACCGTGACTGTGTGGTCGGTACTAAGATGCTCAGGAACGGTGGTTGTGTCCCGTGGAATTGGGGCCTCACACCGGATCAACCGGGAAATCGCCTTGGGCTTATGCGGAAATACGGTTTGCGCGACGGATGATGACCAGCACTTTGTCATCCGACGACCACTTTGACACACACACACATGCACAAACATGACTTGTATTAAATGTCCACCTCCCAAAAAAATGTTTTAAAAAATCGTAGGTGTTTTGTACATAAATCTATCGTTCTAGGTTCTAATAAGACCAAAGCATTATGAAAACTTATAGACAGTACACTGGACTACCTTAACAAAGAAATATTTACACAACTAAATAAAATTGTTTTTGAATTATTTTTTTGTTGATGACCTAAAAATGAACATCTTTGTCTTTTTACCATGTCATGGTAAACTTTTATAGTTTGGTGACTACTTTTATTACTATTCAATTAAATTTAGACATTATGTAACATTGGTAATTTCTTCAACCAATTAAATATTTATATTTATTTTATTGTATTGTATCTTATCAATAATCGATAAATACAGTACAACTATAACATCAATTATACATACCTAGCTCCTTTTAATACAATTAAAATGTTACCTTTAGCTAAGTACCTACCTACCCATTGGTAAAGAATCATTTTTAAAATATAAATTTTTTTTTTTTTTTTCATTTTCATTTATCGAAATTATTAGCACTTGTTTCCTAATTTTGGGATTTATAAAATTGCTATTATTAAAACAATGTACACAAATAATTAGGTACCTATTTGGATTATACATTTTTAACTTGTTTTACTGAGAAAATGTTAAGTCACTATATTTAACATTAATATTAACTTCTCTGAATCGTCAAATTAATATGTGTATAATGATGTAACATACTAAATAATTTAATCAATTTTTAGTGAGGAGTTAGCAACTGCGATTTTGAAGCAAAAAGATCGTCCAAATAGGCTCATTGTAGAAGAAGCAATCAACGATGATAATTCAGTCATTGCATTATCTCAGGTACCCACTAACAATTATTATTTAATCTAAAAATAATTAATAAAATGTCCAACTCAATTCAAGTCACCTATTGACTACATAAATGTATCTTACTAGTTTGAATCTAGAAGTTGTTATCAATTATTTATTTGTTGTATATCTAAGGCTAAAATGGATGAATTACAACTCTTCCGTGGAGATACTGTGTTGCTAAAAGGCAAACGCCGTAAAGAATCGGTTTGTATTGTATTATCCGATGAAACTTGCCCTGATGAAAAAGTACGTATGAATAGAGTTGTGCGTAATAATTTACGTGTCAGAATATCAGATATTGTTCAAATACAACAATGTCCTGATGTAAAGTATGGAAAACGTATTCATGTGCTTCCGATTGATGACACTGTTGAAGGATTAACTGGGTAAAATTTACTGAACTTTTGTTCTTACATTTATATTTATTAATAAGCCAAATTTTTGTTGTAGAAATTTGTTCGAAGTTTTTCTTAAACCTTACTTCCTAGAAGCATATAGACCTATACATAAAGATGATAATTTCATTGTTCGTGGAGGCATGAGAGCTGTAGAATTCAAAGTTGTCGAAACTGATCCATCGCCATATTGTATAGTTGCTTATGACACAGTTATTCATTGTGAAGGGGATCCGATCAAAAGAGAGGTAGCTTAAATACATAATTGGTGGTTTACCGTACGTCTTATAATTCAATTAAATCTTTAGGAGGAAGAAGAAGCATCAAACACAGTCGGCTACGATGATATTGGAGGTTGCCGCAAACAATTGGCACAGATTAAAGAAATGGTCGAACTCCCACTCAGACATCCAAGTTTATTCAAGGCTATTGGTGTAAAGCCACCTAGAGGAATTTTGTTATATGGACCTCCTGGAACTGGAAAAACACTCATTGCCCGTGCTGTTGCAAACGAAACTGGAGCATTCTTTTTCTTAATCAATGGCCCCGAAATTATGAGTAAACTCGCTGGTGAATCTGAAAGTAACTTGAGAAAAGCATTTGAAGAGGCAGATAGAAATTCTCCCGCTATTATTTTCATTGATGAATTAGATGCTATTGCACCCAAGCGTGAAAAAGTAATTTGTTATAAATATTTAATATTTGTCAATTATTAATGAAATACATACCTATAAATTGTTTATTTAGACTCATGGAGAAGTAGAGCGTCGTATTGTATCTCAGTTATTAACACTCATGGATGGCTTAAAATCATCATCTCACGTCATTGTAATGGCTGCAACTAACCGCCCAAATTCTATAGATTCAGCTCTAAGGCGTTTTGGACGCTTTGATCGAGAAATTGATATTGGAATACCAGATGCTACTGGTCGTTTGGAGGTATTGCGTATACATACTAAGAACATGAAACTTGCTGAGGAAGTTGATTTAGAACAGGTAAAAATAATTAAACAAAATATAAATTATAAATACTTAATTTTCTTTACTTAACAATTAATTTTAATGTAACCATTAGATTGCTGCTGAAACTCATGGTCATGTTGGTGCTGATCTTGCCTCACTGTGTTCTGAAGCTGCCCTACAACAAATCCGTGAAAAAATGGACTTGATAGATTTAGAAGATGATCAAATTGATGCTGAAGTATTGAATTCGTTAGCTGTCACCATGGAAAACTTTAGGGTAAATTTAATTAACTTTAAATTGATTTTTCTGAAATTAAAATTCACATTTGTATAACTTTTTTAGTATGCCATGAGTAAGAGTAGCCCAAGTGCGTTGAGAGAAACAATAGTTGAAGTTCCAAATATTACATGGGAAGATATTGGAGGCTTGGCTAATGTGAAGCGTGAATTACAAGAACTTGTTCAGGTATGTTGTATCAAAATAATTTTTTAATCGATACCTATGTTAATATATTTTTTTATTTGTGTAGTATCCAGTTGAGCACCCTGACAAGTTTTTGAAATTTGGTATGCAACCATCCAGAGGTGTTTTGTTTTACGGACCACCTGGTTGTGGTAAAACTTTATTAGCTAAAGCCATTGCTAATGAATGCCAAGCTAACTTTATATCTGTAAAGGGTCCTGAACTTTTAACTATGTGGTTTGGTGAATCAGAAGCTAATGTCCGTGATATCTTTGATAAGGTAAGTACACTAATAACTTTTTTTCTTAAACAATTTTTAATGAGAATTTTGTACAGGCAAGAGCTGCAGCTCCGTGTGTACTCTTTTTCGATGAGTTAGACTCCATTGCTAAATCTAGAGGAGGAAATGTTGGTGATGCTGGTGGTGCAGCAGACAGAGTAATCAACCAGATCTTGACTGAAATGGATGGTATGGGGGCCAAAAAAAATGTATTCATT
Organism: Macrosiphum rosae; assembly: GCA_016617965.1. Taxonomy (NCBI): domain Eukaryota; kingdom Metazoa; phylum Arthropoda; class Insecta; order Hemiptera; family Aphididae; genus Macrosiphum; species Macrosiphum rosae. The sequence continues at coordinate 6,955 of WHPZ01586508.1, read as the reverse complement.
ATTGGTGCTACTAACAGACCTGGTAAGCTTTTAGCTTATAGTAATTATTGATTTTAATATTCCCAGTTTAAAAATATGACTAAATAGTAAATATTACCGTTTATTATAGATATCATTGATCCTGCTATTCTCCGTCCAGGACGTTTAGATCAATTGATCTATATTCCTCTGCCTGATGAAAAATCACGAGAAGCCATTTTCAAGGCTAATTTGAGAAAATCACCTGTTGCCAAGGTAATTTTTTTTTTTTACTATTTAAATTGTATTCTATATATTATAATATTATACATTAGGATGTTGACCTCGATTACATCGCAAAAGTTACTCATGGTTATTCTGGTGCTGACTTGACTGAAGTATGTCAACGTGCCTGCAAACTCGCTATTAGGCAAAGTATTGAAGCTGAAATAAGGCGTGAGCGTGAAGCTGCCTCAAACCAAGGAATGGAGGTAATTGTTAAATAATACTGTAAAATTAATTCAGCAACAACAGTACTGTAATATTTCATTTCATATTTAGACTGATGTAGCTGAGGATGATCCTGTCCCCGAAATTACAAAAGCTCACTTTGAAGAAGCTATGTTATATGCGCGCCGTTCTGTAACTGACAACGACATACGCAAATATGAGATGTTTTCTCAGACATTACAACAGTCTCGTGGTTTTGGCACTAACTTCAGGTTCCCGTCAACGACAGGTCAACCTGCTGCCAATAATGCAACAACTGGTGGCGATCAAGCTACGTTCCAAGATGATGGTGACGACGACTTGTACAACTAAGCCTGTTTTCCCTCCCCTCAAATAATAGATTTAATGTATATTCGAAGATTTAAGAATGATTCAAACATTTTTTTTTTTTTATATATATTTTAAAATAAAATGAAGAAATTTAATACACATGATTTATAAATATTTAAGTTTATTAGGTTTTCTAATGTTTGTATGTGGTTATACAGTATATAGGAATTTAAAAAAAAATGGTGGGATACAAAAAAACTGTTACATCGGATTTTTTTTTTATAATTATTTATTTTTTCTTTTTATAAGAATTATTATTAATAAAATTTAAACAAAATACAAACACAAATTAAAAGGAATAGTATTGCATTTAGTTGGTAGTAAACTCGAGATCGTACGTGTCCATGATCGCTGCCATAACATTCCAAAGTGTATCCTTGTCCAAATCTTCAACCAATGCCTTGAAAAAAAGTTAAATTATTGATTTAGTTTTGATGATTCACAGCATGTTTCATATCAAGAATTCTATTTATTCAACATTTAATATTAATAAAAAAAAATATGAGTGAGTTAAGTTTTATAGTAAGATAGTAAATATGTGAATCTCACATCTTGTATTTTTTAATATACTTAAAACGATACTTTCTTATTACTATCAAACTTTAAAATTTTTACTTTTAGAACGTTCAAGGATAATAAAATATTTTTAAGCAATATCCTAAGACGTCCTAAATATGAACAAATTATTTTTCAAATAAAATGAACCAAATTTCCTTATATTATATGACCCTGAATAATATTACAATATGACTAAATATCAACAGCCCTGCTATGTTGAAACAGAAGAAACATATCACTTCAAAATGATTGGTATCCTTTTAAAAATCAGCTAAAATATACAGCAATTAAATTGTTCTCAAATTCCAATGATCTTTCATACATTTAATTTTTGCTCATATTTTGTAGACAATATAATAACGTTTTTTGGCAAATAATTGCTAAAACGAAAAAAATTTCAAAACTAATTCAACAACATTTTTTTGAAATGAGCGATTAAATACCAACAAAGCAGCAAAGTGTAGAAACATACCTGATGCCAAGGTTTAATTTCATAATCAATTATTTGAGAAGGAATGCCGTAAACTTTGATTGCTAGTTCAATACAAGCAATTGCAATATGCTGTGCCTTAAACTGAAGAATATCACTACTATGATAAAAATCCTGAAAAAAAAATATATATTTTTACTTATTAAATCAATACATAATATCAAAATTGGATATGTATAAATAGGTATATTATGATAAATGTGTGAAATGAAATTAAACATACGTGTAAGAAATCATATGCTTTCTTAAATACAATGATGTCCTTGCCATGTTTTGAATAGAAAACTGGTCTTAGAGTCTGAACGTAGTGCAAAAAATACTGTAAAGAAAATAAAATACTATTAGATATTACAAAACTATGGAAGCTAAAATAAGGAGATCAAGAGTTAGAGAATTATGATGAAACGGAAACCAAGCTGGGTAATGATTATATTAGCTCCTACTTTAACCCGCGTTGTGTAAGGATTATTCATGTTTTATAAGTTTTTAAGAAAATGCATGCAATATTTTGAAATATACAAATGTTGTTTTGAAAATTGTGCATTCTTCCATATTATGTACACTTTTTCTAAATTTTATTATGAATGTTAAAATGTGTAAATAACTAAATGTAATAATTTTTTATCGCCATCAATACAGTAGACCAACTATATATTTTCATAAATGAATATACCAGATAGCACAGAACAAATAAGCACTAAAATATCTAATATAAGGTTGTTAACAAACACCTATATTATAACCCATGCTTAATTTTAATTATTTACACACTAATAATATCTACAATTTTGCACTTATAATATGTATGAATGCATCATTTTAAAAGTAATAAATTAATGTACATGAGTCATAGTTTAAAATATTTCATATTTTCAAAAAGCCATAAAAACAAATATTTCCTAATACTTCACATGGATTAAAGTAGCAACAAATGTATCCACAGCACAGACGGTGGCCATCTAATCATGCGGCTATTTACAATAAGTTTTTCATGTGGTTGTTGTTTGGTATAAAAGTTTAATTACATTATGTGGATGATCGAAAGTTGTGTCAAATTGTACTATTCTCATGATTAACATTTCAGCGTGCACAATGGAATCCCGAAAGTTCCAATAATCTTCAGCTAAGCGCAATGGAGCTGCATCCCTGTGTAATGTGTGATAAGACACATTTATCAAATCTCGAAGTCTGATGGTTTCATCTTGAACTTTGCTAGCCAAGTATAAAGTTGCACTAGCTATAGACTGTAAAAACAGATATTCCTTTTTAATCACAGTAAGACAATATCTATAATATATATTGGTATAACAATATTGACAGGTTGGGGAGTTTTAAGACATAGACATGATCTAATATTTATTATTTATTATTTCTATTTATAATTATACTGACAATCACATTATTGTGCCAACTGATTTGGGATGACAGGATCATGTGTTATTTATATTATGTTATTTGTCACCAAGAATAGTACCATGTTTACTACTTTTTGTCATTTCTAGTGCTAGACAAAGTTTCATCGTTAACACATTTGTATTACTGTAGAATTTAGTGTATATTTATTTTTGAAGAATAGTTGTACTCGGTCTTGATGGGTATTTAATGCGACAATTACTATTTTTGCACCAAAACTGATGAACCCAATTTATCCTTTGATATGATCTAAAAAATTAATTAAGTTCACAGCAACAAGCATATCAAAATGCCAAATGGTAATAGAAATGAGAATTGTATAATGTAAAAATCACATCATTTTGGTGGGAGCACATTGTCACAATATGTCATTTACTTATCATATTATCATTTATTACATGTTAATAGACACACAAATACATTAGATGTAAAAAAAAAAACATTAGTTTTACTTTTAAAGTTTGGGTTTTGATACATACAATACAAACAACTTTTAAGCAAAATAATTATTTGATATAATTACAACCAAAATGTAAATATTCCTAAACAATTAGTAGCAGTCTAAATTAAGTTTTCTTATAGACACTTGTTTTCAATTTCATATTAAATCCTTAACCTTCTATTTGATAATAAGTAAATTAATTAATGACCCAGTTAAAAATATATTGTAACCTGACAAAATAAAATTTTATAATGCCATGTCTTAACATGAGATATACTTACATGAAATAAGAATGCTGAAAATATTATTAATACCACCAATAGTTATCAGTATTATTAGTAATTCCACTTACGTTTGGTGCCTCAAATCATACACAGTGTCGTAACAATAATTTTATGCAGTTCAATAAGTGTGATAATGCAGATGGAAACAAACTTTTTTACTCTTATAAATATTTTGTATACTATTCTGCGTAAAACCAAAAAACCCGTTATACAACAAGGTCAGATTATAGGTATACAAATTTTTTATTTCTAATTTTTTTTATGTATAAATATAAAAAAATCTGTAAAATAAATACAAACTATCATTCATGTACAAAATGCAAAGCCTACTAAAAAATGCCATCATATTCGCATTTATTAATGATATAATAAATTTAAAAAACTATTACAATACACTCCATATTTAGATTTTTTATTTTTAGTATGAATAATAAATTGTAACATAGTAAAATAAGTGTATTTGTTTTAATAGGAGCTTATTTATATATTTAGTCTATTAACACTCATACCAGTGGTCATACCATTTATACTTAATACATCTTAAATAATGTAGTAACTTGTTCATTCATATGCCCACTATATATTTATATGTTTTAAGCCAGTGCCAATATCTTAAATCATATACTATGGATGTAGAAACAGCATATTATTTTGTTGCCAATATTAGCACAGAATCTCCAAATTATGTAATAGATGTGCGCATGCGCGATGAAACCCCTTGTTTAATTATCTATAGGTTACCATCACAGAATTACTCATAATCTCACGATCTTAATTTGTGATTAATTATGTTATTATATTATTATAGTAGGTATTATACTATTTTAATATAACAGTATATTTAATAACATAATATGGTGATTTGATAACAAACTATCTGTGGTTAAATATGCGAGAAGTTGTGTTGCGCATGCACATGTTGAACACCTAATTTGGTGACTATTCGGTGATATCGGCAACAATTTTTTTTATTGATTTAATACACTGTGGCTCCATGCATACTATATGATATAAGGCAAATATTCAGCACAAAATTCATAATGTTTGTTAATACTGTAAATTTAATAAATAATTATTTTTATATTTTACATATTTTCTATAACTGTACATATTATATTATTATATGGTTAATATCTGTATTTTTATAATATATAATCATATAATATATACTTAAATTAAATTATTCATCTCATTGTTAGTAAAGTGAAATTCTATATTTGGTACTTATTGGTTATTGATTTCAAATAAAAAAGGTGTCTCGTATAGTCATAAAATTATGTTATGTACTTTTTGTTTCCTAGACAACCATTTCTCATTGTTATATGAAACAAGTATTATAAAACTATATAAAATACAATAAAAAAAAACACTAGAAATTATTGATGGTTTACTAGTATATAAATATTATGTATGAAAAAATGTAACTTGATTAATATTTGAAATGATAATCAGTTACATTTGTTTACACTCTTAAATTATAGTTGATTAACCTAATTCCTAAAGGCAATAAGTTTTCTTCAAACTATTATATTTTATAGTAATTGAATTATACACCAACAGTAAATTATAACTTATAAATCATAATGTAGTTATTTTCTATTAACTATAATAATCAGTAAATTGTAAAACAAATAAATAATTTGAACAATCAATATTTATACTTTATTTATGTATTTCTAAAACCCAATATAGATCGATAATTTGAATGAAACTATGCAATCCAGAGTGAAACAGAAAAAATATAACTTAAATGTTTATTAAAACTTTTAATCGCACAAAATAATACTTTTCTAATTTAAGTGTACTGCCTACCTAGACTTTTGGGGAAATATTTTTATCATTACTCATTACCTAGTTATTAATTTATTAGAAACGTAAAAATTAGGTTTTGTTTTAAATGTAATTAAGAATTTGATTTTGATTAAAAACTTCTTCTTTAAAATATTAAAATAAATAGGTAGTGAACTGATTTCTAAAAGTACAATAACATGTATTAATCTAACCATACAAATGTGTAATTTAGTTAATTGAGTTCTAGAACGATTCAAATTCAATAATAAGTAGTTAGGAATAATGACAAAGCTAAACCTACTTTATATAATTATAAATCCGTTTCAAAAGAGGACAATCACTTTTCGCAGATAGTGAATGATGCATTTGGTGTGTGGTGTCGAGAATGACGTAATCACGCTAACACCGGGTAGGTAATTAATGCAAAGCACTGATAAAAATCAGCTTGTTTTCAACTGATTGTTCTCTTTTGAGACAGAGTATAGGTGTATAGTGTATTGTAATCAGTTAAAATAAAGGTATAATTAATATAGAAAAATATTGACAGATTAAAAATGAGTACTTACATAATTGTCATAAGCGGTTTCATCAACGTGTTTATAAAACTTATGGAAGTAAACTGCTGCTGAGCATATAGTTATATGTTTAAGACCCAGTTTAATACCTATATTCATAAAATATAAATAAGACACTGCATAGGTAGGTAGTTCAAAATATGTAAATTTATCATTTTTAAGCATACCGCATTCAAATATAAATCGAACAGCAATGTAATTTGACTTATGCGTCAAATAGTCAGTAAGGGGTGCCTCCGGTTTTTTTAATTTGTCTTGACTCTCTGACCGTTGTTTTGTTCGATACTTTTGTTTTGAAATGTTCTTGTTTTTCTTATGGGATTTTACCTTCTGCTTGTGAGTCTTCGTCTTGCTTTTGGTAATGCTCTTCATTTTTGGAGCTTTTTTACCCATTGTGTTTTAATTTTAATAACTGAACTTCAATAATTTTCTAGAAATCAATGATACACATAATAAAATACACTTAACAATTGCAGGTGTACAGTTTCGCCTAATCAATTTACGCCTGACTAACACAAATACATAAGAACATTATCCAACAAAATAATTATGACCCGAAAACTACTACAAATAACATTCAATTTATAATTATTAATTTCACAAA
>WHPZ01586507.1:0-25676 GCA_016617965.1 Macrosiphum rosae | reverse complement strand
ATACCACTATTATCGGATACATAATTTATATTATTTACGCCACTGCAACAAAAAATATCGAATGTCTATAAAAATTAATCGATATATTCTCAAATATTCTTTATTGTACGAAATATTCTTTTATCTTGAAATATTCTCAAATATGCTAAAAAAAATTTTGCCATTAATTAACCGGTTTCATGATTTGTAAAGATTTCGAACCCTCGTCTGACTGTATAGCCTCAAAAAAAATATGCAAAAGAATATAATTCCGGCCCCTATTGATTAGTATATAAGCTATTTCATTTGTCTCACCATGTACAATATTATGTTACATTACAACTTATTATCTACTCGTCTACTATGTAATGAATATTGTTACGGATTATATATATTTCATAGGTCTCGATATAATACGGCTTATTAGGTATTATACTATAATTTGTAATTATTTGTCAGTTGCCAACTTCAACGATACCTACGCATAAAGTGCATTGCACAATAGACACATTATCCGATTAAAATCTATTCCAAAAATTAATGACCTATTACCATTAGAATTTACAAAAAATTATATTAAAAACTAGAAACATTTTCTCAAATCTGTCAACATTACGTAAATTAATTTTCTTTAATTTTTATTTTCTAAATCATCGCACTGAATCATTAATATTGCATTGATTGTAAGACATTAAAATCCAAAAAAATAATAGTACTACTAAATAGCATTTAGTACTCTTTTCGTGTTAAAATTCTATTGATTGAGACTGAACGCTATAATATTTGTGCAACAGTCGTCTAGATTAACACTAATTGTTTTAAAAAATATAAAATAAATATATAACTTCTGATTTATTAGAGCTATTTGATAAGTACCTAACACTTCCTAATTATAAACAGTGAATCTAAGTAAATATAAGTTCATCAAGTCTAAAAATTGAATGAATCAAATTAATAACATCGTCATAATATGTTTCATTTCAGATGTTATATTAGATGTTATATGAAATGTTATATTAGATAGCAATAATTATTTTATAATTTTAAAATGCATAATCTAACCCACATACTATCTCTCTGTAAAAACCCGTAGTTATTAGATTATTTATAGTCAATCAGGATTCGGGGATACAAATGTTTGGACTTAAATAATTAGAGAGATGAAAAAAATAATGTGGATAACATATTATACGACATAGGTATTAAATATCACACAATATGTTTCGATATAAAATCGTAATCGAATCAATTATTTAAAAGTGTGTTTGATTTAACATTTATGAAAAAAAGCCTATTTCCAAGTTAAGCTATGGCTTAGCTTCAACTACAAGTTAATCACCCTAATACTATGATTAGTTTAGATTTATCGTGTTTAGGAAATTATTCTATGGTGCTGTGCAATATACATTACTCAGCTAAGGGTTGTTGTGTACATTATTTAATGGTAAGTTGAAATTAATTCAATATATATATTAAATATAAACACGGGAAAGGCTTCTCACCCTTCCTATAAAATCATCATGACTTGCAACTCATTTTCGCATAATATTTTTGATACAATCTTATTGTCCCCTTAAACTATAGTTTAATATATATACGCCATCATGGCGCCCATAAGTCATTATAAATCATAGTTGGTAACAATATAAGTTAGTTCTTATAATCATAGCATGTGTTATATGTTATAATTGGATTTTTTTAACATAGGTACAATAATATTATTATGCGGTAACATAGTTCTGACATATTTTTTTCTTTTGCACCTACATAAAATATATTTTGTAATTAGTTAAAATTAATAGTTGATCTCTATATGTAATATAAATAAGTGATAATCAAAACCATTTTTCAGTGATTTTAAATTTTTACCCATCGTCCATATTTATAAATGTACGTAGTACGTGCATACAAGTGAACATGTGTTTACTGTACTCGATTTAATACAATGCAGTTAGAACGTCATCGAGCTAATTAAAAAAAGGTATTGACGTTGAATTGAAATCCATTAATCCATTATCGTATACATTCTATCGATATATTGTAATCGCATAGTATTAATATGCTAACAAAGCCATGATAAATTCTTATATGTATTCACTGGACTCGACTAAATGGACCAAAAAACGAAATGCATTAAAATAAACATTAAAGTCGGGTTTTTAAAATATTCATTTACATATTATATACATAATATGCCTACACGCGTTAGTGGCATTTCCATGTGAGACAAAAATACGTATTCTGTATTAGCTAGTTTTATATTATTGGCTATCCCCTGCATCATTAAAAATTGTTTTTATTTAAGCGGTGACTGTAGTTGTTAACCAATGACGAAACCCATATTTTTACACTTAAAAAAATACGTTGATTTTTTTTTTCAATTAGTGTAGATTTTGGATCGTGACAGTTTTACGATAATTTAACGCTGTCTCTCGTTCTATCGAATTAATAATAACAGCTGTTCATTATGACTATACGCATCGTGTATTTATTGTACAGGTTCTATATTTGTATAGTTGAGTTCGTACGTGGAAATAAAATTATCAACTCGTAGCTGGTACGAAATACTAAACGCATCCAAAATTAACATCACATTGTAAATATATAACACGAAAGGCTTAAAAGTATCTAATAAAATATATACTCTACACTGGTACCATATACCATTGGTAACTCGTTGAGGTATATACCTGAATACGATTTACGATGTCGTAGTCTAGACGATTAACGCATTATTACCTAAATGGTTTTGTCCGTGGGTTTCGTTGCACATGTAACATACACAAATAGTGTTGAAGTCTATTAATCCCTATGGCGGACTGTGGTTAGTGTTATTAATAAATCATTGATAGCAGCAGTAACTTTTCACCCTGTATTTTACCAATAGGTTAGGTTAATTACGGTAGACTTAATTAGCTTTATTTTCTAATTCGGTATAATACCTAACATTATTATAATGTTATATATATTATAATATATATTCTAACGAAATTTTGTCTATTGGGCTTTCATTTTATTCTAAATCAGTCAAACATAACACTTAGATTCGTTTTGTAAATTGTTACTCAACTGTTACTCAACCAAAATCCAATCCATATACTACCACATTTATTAGAACTATCATAATACTGACATAATATTCAAACAATACCAATTACCTAATATAGTTTTAAACTCTTACAAAATTATTTACTATATAATTAAGCCAGCACCTACAGTGAAGCTGAACTTACACTGATACAGTACAGTGACAGAGTTAGTAATTCACTATAACTAGCTTAATATAATTACCCAGTAATTATAGTGTAAATAACTAATTAAAGATAGTAATCGTTGAGGTAGAGTTTAGTATCACTCTGGAAGAGAACTTGCATTTTCAGTCACCCATTTTCCCTCAACGATACTACTTCTCAACTCAACCAAACCAACCAAAATAGTAGAGTATAATAAGAGTGAAAAATAGTAGGTTGATTTACTCTACCAAGACGTAATCTGCCCATGTATACCCAGCTTAAATGTGGATATTGGAGAAGAGTGTGGGGTGAGCTAAGTCCCTTAGAATATATTTAAATCCGACCACCATAAGGGACGTTAAATACATTATTTAATTAAGTGTTATATATGTTATACATTTCCTATTAAAGAGCTTCGCAGTAGGTATACAACTGATAAAGATAGATATATTTGAGGGAGTTTACAGATTATCTGTTAAATACCTATACTATATAATACCTACTCTAAAAATTAAAAATATTTCCAGATGAAATAATATTAAAATTAAATATTTTTATTAAATGATATACTACTTTTATATATTAATACAATATGATTTACTCAAACAAGATTTTATAATTTCAGATTTATTTTGATAAATTAATGTTCGAAAAAGTATTTTTACTAACCACCATCACTTACCTACTGTGATCGAGTTTATTATCTTTTAGAACGTATCGAAGTAAAAAATTAACTATCAAATGTTAGAAAATAATAATTTATAATAACAAACTACAAAATGATCCATTTGAATGTCTCTATCGTTACTCATTATTTTGAACAGTTATAGACATTATTTTAAATAATTTTTTGTTATGTATAATTTGATGTCATAACAAAACAGCTTATTGAATATTATCATGGCAAAACATAATGGCACCATTTGAAGGTGTTTTTATGCAAGAATTTTACTCATATCACCCGGTCAAAAAATAAAATATAAAATGTAGTTAAACGTTTATTTGAACCTACTTAGTTATATAGATTATCTAAAACAAGTAATTATTCCACTTTATAGGTAGGTGTATAATTTGAACTCTGATCGTAATATATAATATGAAACGTATTAACGTTAAACATCACTTGTATATCGTGCGGTGTATAATTATTATAGGTGCCCTGAACCACTTGGGTTTGGTGACACAGGGGTGTTCCGTAGATAAATTCATCGTCAAAGACAGGTCTGGGCGGATATTATCACTTAAATTAGTAATAAACTCATCAAAGCAAAACTTGTTTGGAGTTTTTAGTTTTATGCACCATATTATTTAATATTAATATTATTAAATGTGACAAAAATATCTGAACTGAACTCTTTAAAACAGATCTATCCCATGGAAACGCCCCACAAACGAATACAAATTCTTGATTTTAGCATCATAATGTTTATTTCATATATCACAGCATGCAATATACACCTATTGTAATTCCACTATTGCTACGTGCTCCTTACTTGTGTGACGGGATTAAAATTGAAAACCGATGAACCTTATAAATAAAATCGTAACAAATACAATAGGAATTTAAAATCTAAAAGGTATGTTACGTGTACTGTGTGCATAAAAACTTAAGTTAAAACGACATAGAAATATTTTTTTTTCATTTATAAAAAAAAGAACATGATATTTTATTTTATTTATTTAATGAATATTACTATAATATATTATAATAATAAATTACTATAATTTTGTATGCTAAAAATGTGAATTCACTTTGTTAACAAATTAAAAGTTTGTTAATTATCATGGTACCTATCTATTTATTTATGAATTATAGCTAAACAATTTTATCCTACAGTCAAATATAATTATTTTAGACTCTGAGTGGAGCGATCTATATGTAGATATTATCGATTTTACAACGATGTATGTGTTTATTTTTTTGTGTCTTTGTCTGTGTACACAACGAATAGTCGACATAATGCTTCGATTTTCAACTTCAGAATGTTTTCCGGTGGGGAAGTGAATCTAGTAGATGCATTTGGGAGGTTAATATTCCCAGTAGTTTTCAAAAGTGCCGGAAAAAACAAAATTAATTTTTTTGACAAAATGTATTTTAATTTTTGGTGTTACTCTAAAAAACTTACCCAAGACACATGAATATTTTACTAAATGTTAAATTTAGCATTTTCTATACATCATATTATTTTGACTCATGTTCGAATGTGAACACATTAATGCTAAAGCGCCTGTATATTTTAGTACAGAATTACAGAATGTATCGAGTTAGAAACACAGTTTCGGTACACCAATTTTTTGCAATTTTCGATACTTTATAGTTAAATTATACACTTAATTCTCGAGGTCCACGGTCTACCGCAGCCTACCTAGTATAATATACTGCTCGCATTATCACAAAAACCTAGCAATAGCAAAGCATTGTGTCTGCTAGTTATTATAATATTGTTTGGATGTTTCAAGTCTATTTCCGTTTTTCATACACCTTATATAAAAAAATAATAATGAAGCAGAACAAGACCAGTCATTTAAATAGTTCTATCATTCCTTATTTGAATTAATATTACTAATATTAATTGTTACAGTTATTTCGGTTTCACTTGACTACCTATTTTATTTTTATTTACTTCAATTATTTAGTATGCCTCAATGTCTGTAAATATGAACTAGTTTTCATGTATTTTTAATTGTTTCGGACCCGATTAATGATCGTGTATCAATTAATAAATAAATAAAGGCAGTAAATAATTGTCGAAAAACGTAATAGGTACTTATATTTATCTTATTATTACCTATTTATAATATTGTTGATAGACTGACTGATAAAAATGATTGACCACGTATACTGTAAGATCATAAATACCTACACGATACCAGTTTAACTTTTTATTGGTGTGTAATTTAAAATATTTATGTAGGATAAACATTATAAACTGTTGGCGTAAACGTATTTTTCCGTGCATTGTTCTAGCCAAATATTGTTTGCATTAATAATTTAAACAATGCATTATACATATACATGGACCAATTAGGTACTGAAGTTGAGGTGAACGGTTAAGCCGAAACCAATAATATTATAGTGTAATACTGCCTACTAGGGGCTACAATGCTACGTGGTTCGTTATTATACCTACTTATTATGGACAATGTACCCCCCGAACATCCATCCACCACTCCTCGTGTAAAAACTACAATATATATATATATATATTATGTACTCAGTAAATTCGAAATAAATCATCGATAAGTAAGTCGTTATTATTCAAATAATGATACTAACAATAATAACCAAACAACCTCTACGCAGATAGGTAAAATATAATATCAGTGGGAGTCCGCCGTTTTTGTTTATTTACACTATAATTATTATTATTATTATTATTATTATATCACTTATTATTATTCGTGCATAATAATTGTTGTCAAGTTGTAGGTATACATACACTATACGTCGCTAAATCCATCATATTATTGTTATTATTATTATATTACATTATTACGAAGTGACAATCACGCAGTAACATTATATTTTCAATACGATTTGTTATTTGCGATAATTGAATAAACACGAAAAGTTTGTGGTTTTATATTTTGAGTACACTTTCGACAGTAGTACATAATTATATTATTCGGTGATTTATCACTCCTACACTGCATAATATTATAAATACTATAAAAACGTGCGTTGCCCGATATTTCCTATCTTAAAATTTTTTTTATAAGTATTCAATACTAATAATCATATAAAAATCTATACCTTTGTTATGTATAATATTATGTCTATTATAACCGGTACACATTATTTTATTACATAAAGTTCAGCCGGCTAATGACTAATTCCTATTATCAATTTAAACGATTTTGAAAACAAACCTTTTTTTTGTCGTTCTGCAAGCCACGAGGCATTAATGCATTGAGAAACATAATGTTTTGAGTTTTTGACATCTTTTCACGACTATAATTTGTTTACTTTTTCGCTTAACATTATTACATTACACTCTAAAGTGTTATTTTATTTTACGTTCAAACCATCTAAAACATTATTAATTTGACAGTACTCATTAATACAAAAGAGAAATACAAAAACAAAAAAATATGAAAAACGGGAATGCAAACGCAAATCCAATATTAAAAATGTAATATAGCTTTAAATTTTAACCAAATATTTATTTAAATTTTATATTTCTAATCATGATGAAATTTTCAAAATAAATTTGACTTTTCTGAATTAGATTAGATCAGGTTATATATTGCATGTTATTGTTATAGGAGATACTCGTTATTCTATAATTTAGAATAAAAGGCAAGACATTTTAATATTATTCTAATGAGTGACATAACTTGTTTTGCAATTTATATAGTAAAAATACAAATTGTCTACTAATATTATAAACTTATTATGAATTATAATTTTTTTTGGATTTATCATTATTTCTCACGAAAAAATCAAAAATAAGAAAAATATCTCGATAGACAACCTTGTTTAACATAATTCTAATAAATATATTAGATAACATGAATTTCGATAAATTTTATAAATCGTTTTTTAATTTTTCTAATGCAATGAATACTCATTATTGCTCTCACGACTATACATAATGGGGCCCCCGTAAACTCCCATTTAAAATATTTGAATTATAATTATTATATAATAAGTAGTATTTAGACTTCAGTACTACGAGTAATAATTTTGTATACAAATAATGCATACTTTTAAGAAGAATTAAATGTATTGATGAGTTGTATGACTAATAGCCTTTAATCGAATTAAATCTTTAAATGTACCTATGTTCTTGAAATAATATTAGATATTGTGTAAATATAAAAATAGTATAATAATGACAAGCCCTTTAAAAATGTTTATTTCTTTCAAACCTGAATAATAATACTTATTTTATGCTTTATTTAAATATTATCAAACAAAAACATATCCTACATTTTTTTAAAAATACAATTATAATTTTACCTTTCCAATTAGAACCGAAACAGTCAGTAGTGAGTTTCACACAAGTTTCCTCAGATATATTCGATGCCAGATCCGCGTGTATTATGTCATTGCTCAAGGCTACGTGATTAATCATTAAACCGTTTAAAACATTATTTAATTCAAGTAAAACACGAACGGATATTACGACAAACTTTATTAATAAAACAAAAATACTTTTGAACATAAAAGGGAACCACAGGGCACATTCGCACAGAGGCGGCTTAAACAAGAATTTCGTGGTTCACTAAACCACCAAAAGTTTAGGGTGATGCCCGGTGATGGGTATTATTTTGAATAGGTGAGCACTTGGTAACCAGTAGGTAATATTGTGGGGCTTTTCCAAATGTGTGCATGGCTTATAAGGAATAATATGTACTTTACTACAATCGTCTGCAACTACAGAACAATGTTTTTCGTAGTATAAATTTATTAAAACCAAACTAACTAATGGAGGTGAACATATTGGACAGTTGAATATCAATTACATGCATTCTTTACCCTGAAATATAATATAATGTATCAATTAAACACGCTACTAACATATATGGTTTAATATCCAATTTATAGTGAAAATTAATTTTACAACACTGAGATAATGCAAATTTGTGATAAATTGTTTTAATTCAAAAAAATAAACTTAACTTAAATTTATATCAACTTATCAAGTTACGTAAACAATGAAATAAAGCTTTCTAGATGTAGTAATGCAATTTTGGTCTTATCCATAAGCTTATAATGTTGACAATTTAGCGAAAACTTAGCGACCAGTCATTTAAAATTCTGTCTTTTTTTATTATAACATAATATAATTAAAATGATCGATGATATTATGTTACAGCTTAAAACCACAGAAAAAAAAAACATATATAATAAATAAGGTAATATTTTTGTAATGTGACTTTTTGGGTGGGTGGTTGAGTGCTAGTGCCTATTCTTGAACCACCAACAGAAAATGTCAAACCACCTCTGACCACCTATCTGGACCTGACTATGTGGACGGCTCAGGCAATGCTTTAGAAAGAGATCAAAGAAAATATAGTACCGGTTAAACGATGTCGAATAGAGCTGTATCACTGAAAATATGAGAAATATCAAAACATTTTCAGATTTAAGAACATTTTTAATTCCACAGAGGTTTTCTACAGAGGACACGAATTTAATTATTTAGATGAAAAAAAAAAGTTTTGAAACAGAATATTTTTAATTCGTAATGTTATTGAAATAATTATGAGATTATACTGTAACCTGCCTTAGGTTACGCGTTTCTGGGACTTCAATCAATCCAACTAACAGGCATCATATTATAATGTAGCTATATTATCTCGTATATATATTTTAAACATAATATCATGGTAAACTTAAATATTAAAACCATGACGTCATCTACGTTCTGGTAGGGTTTATCTAAAGTTTATTTTATTTTATATGACCATACTGGTCGTAGCTCAGCTAATAATTGTATATATATATAATATGTAATAATATGTTTGAAACATACATTTACATGCATGTACGACGTGAGTCTAGTCGTGGGTGAGTAAGTATGTATGTTTTTTTATTTTCAATCAAGCATATTCTACACATTTTGTAAATTAAAATATTAATCCTTCATTAAATTTATAATAGTTTTAGCCAACATTGTAGGTGTTAGCATGTTATTGTAGTAACCAACTGTAATGTTAAAGTGATGAAAATATTTTCTCTTATCGGAAATGCATTTATTAATTGGTTTTTTTTTTTTTAATTGAAAGTACCTACCGTCCCTGCATTTTCAACCCTCACTATTTTGTCAAGTGTATTAACAATAATAAACAAATCAAAAACAAAACATAATTACATAATTATTATACAACTCACCAAAGTGTCTAGCATAATAAAATGTTAAAATAGATTTGGACAACTCAAAATTTAATTATGAATTTAATTACATTTACCTACACATTTTACTATTATCAAAAGTGATGGACATTTAAACGGCAACTATGTATTATACTATTGCAATTAATATTGACTAATATTTTATTACAGTTTAATCGAGTAAGAAATTACCTACTATTATAACTTATTAGTTGTATTCAATCAGAAATGTCTTTCTAAATACGCCTAGCGCATTAAGCTCAAGTGTAGAACATGATATTATGGATAGCAAAGTTGTTATTCACGTAAATAATATTATAATATATATAGCTAAATGCGGTAAACTAAATACAACTTGATCCAAGCTCGAATTTTGTGTCACCAAATGTTGTCATAATATAATAAGGCTTTATCACTTTAGAGTTTAGAGCATTAAGAGGAAGTGGCACCCACATGTGTTGTCTCCGTCTTACACGTGCGTAACATAGCAAATTTTACACTCAGCAGATCACGTGAATCTCCGTAAGTTTAAAAATTAGAGCGAATTGAGCTCTAATAAAATTTAAAGGTAAGACTATTATCTAGACAATGACATAGGTTTTTATTATATTTTAATTTTAAATCGAGTTATTCTAAGTTGTTTGTACATCTTGAAATACTCATAACTCGCTTTAAAATTAAAATATAATTAAAAAAAACTATAAAATTGCATAGATAATAATTTTACTAAAATTTAATTTAATTTTAAACATATTATACCACAACATAACCAAATTGAAGCTTTCTGAATAAACCAAATAATATATCATTTGAATTCCACCTATATAGATTTCTTGACTATCATTCTAATTATTATTGAAACTTTAAATTAACCGTTGTATAATTAGTGACTCCTAATATTTTAAAATAGCTAACATATTTCCGTACATTTTTAAACAAACCAAGAATTGATTTGAACATTTTGAGGTCAAGTCGCACACGTTTCCCATTTTCCGGAGCTGAGCAATAATACATGTTTCCTTTGAACCTCACATTAACTATCGATAGAAGCCCTATTCTTTCATTCTTGCAAATGTGCCTTTGTTGTAGATAGGTTGTTTTCATCAATGTGACGAGTATAGCGTATGGCTCGAGTATAAAGTTTACGGCAACCATGTATCCGTTGTAATCCATTTCACGTTATTATTTATGTACATAATGCGTACTATACACGTCCCATGTCCATCGAGCGAGGTAAAGAGCGTCGATTTTCATTCTACCCTTCCATCTTTTCCCGAACGAGTAGCATTAATTATTCGTTAAAGCGTACCACCTCCAACGCAACGCGTTCAATTAGAAACAAAATAATATTTTTCAAATTAAATTACAGTTTAAACCATACATGCATGCATTTTGCTCCCCTAATAAAATTAGGACAATTAAAAAATCATTGGCTCACGTGCGTTAATAATTCACAATGACAACATCGAAAAAAATCATACTTATCCATCTCTATAATATAATATGGCAAAATTATTATTCAGGAAAACCAAATAAAACTAATTTTAATTATTCATTTTGGTTATGCAGTACGAATAAAATATTACACGCATACCATGGCTATCTCCAACTCAAATTTGTAATACTTGAACACTATTTCAACTCCAAGGACAGTTGTTTTCAGTTTGATGGTGAGTATAGGCTTGATTTTTTATTAAATTGTTTAAAATTAAGTAACTATCCATTTCGCCACTAGAGTTTCTTATCAAAATGAAATGGTTGTACCCCTAGCTGGAAAGTAACTAGTTAAAAAGTTAAAATTTAAGTTATAAATTACTTTTTTGAGAAATTTAAACTTAAATAGTTGAAATAAAATAGAATATTTAATAGAATTTTGCATATTTATAAGTTATTTAATTTCATAAATTAATTTAACATAGTTATTTTGTTAAAATTAAAGTTACTTACAATTTTTTTTGAATTATGAATTGTATATTTTTTTAATTCATTTTCAATGAAAATAGCATATCCTTACGTAAATATCATTATAACATAACAGGATGGACATTCGTTCTATGAATACACATATGAGTCTTATACTATGATATGAGTCTAAAATACCGTGGAACCCCCTGACAGAGCAATAATATCTTCCGACGTTTCTACTAAATACATTATTTCTATATAGTGATTAGTGACTATTGCCTGCTTGAAATATAATAAGGAAGTTTTGTTACATAATATTTAAATTTGAACTGAAATTACGACGTTTAATATTTCGGTTATTAATAATA
Source organism: Macrosiphum rosae (assembly GCA_016617965.1). Lineage (NCBI taxonomy): Eukaryota > Metazoa > Arthropoda > Insecta > Hemiptera > Aphididae > Macrosiphum > Macrosiphum rosae. The sequence continues at coordinate 13,350 of WHPZ01586507.1, read as the reverse complement.
AAATAATAATAAAATTACCACAACAACGGGCTTATTTTCTGATATACTCGTACACAGTGTGTTTCCTGCAAACTATACACTCTACAATAATATACGATAAAACATCCCCATAAGTTATAACTGAGTAACTGACCCCCCTATGAGACGGATATTCACTCACAAGGGGAAATAACAAAAGTTCCGTATAAGTACCTAACCTATAAAGATCAGTTTGTACTTAGTACCGGTAGCAATTTCGTTATAAGAATATTTTACTGTAATCATATTATATATAACAAAAAGTAACTTAACTTATTGTTTTCATGACAATTTGTTACTTAACTTAGTTAGCCAAATTAACTTTAACTTAGCTTGGTTATTTTGGATTTAACGATAACTTAACTTTAACAAGTTAAAAAAAAATGGCGAACTTGCTATGTTTTGGCTGTATCTTTTTTGGGTGAAAAAATGGTCAGTGTACATTTTTTCAATAATTTATTTCTGCTGAAATTTATTGTTCCATTTTTATTTCAATAGGGACTTTTATATGTTTAAGAATGACTCTCAAAAATTGTGTGGGTACACTAATTCTATTTTTCTGTATACTATAATATCAAAATCAATAATTCTTTTGATTTCAACATTTTCGTCATTCGACAAGTGGCTTATGAATTTATGAAACAATTCAAATAAATCTATTCTTTCTGGTAGGAACATTTATCCATTTACAGTTTACTGTATCGATCTACGATTTATTCATATAAGCTCTATGTAACATTTTATACATACATTTTATAATTATATTAATATTATGTATATCTACATTTTATTACATATATTTATTTTTTAACACAATCTTTTTTAAAATATTTAAATTTGAGATTAAGATTAAAAGAAATTGACAAAATTAAATATAATTTTACCTTCATTAAATATGATATTTGAAGTATCTTGGAAACTATTTATACTTATCTTTAAATTAAATACCAAACTATAAGACAAAACAGTTAGTAGTTTAATGGAATTGGTATTGAAAAAATAATTTTCAAACATTATATTCAATATTTTCATCATGTAGATTTTTGTAAATTATGCTACTTGAATTTATTGTGTAAGTTTTAAATTTAATGGATTTTTGAATTTCGATAGCAACGTAAAAAAAGTTAAAGTACGTTGTTTAGTAGGCGTTATTATCATAAAGATTGTTTTATTAGGTGCTGATTTTATCAGAATACAGTCTTTTATTATTATTATTATTTAAACAGGTTCGTGCACACGGATATTTTTTAAACATAAAAGTGTAAGTAGGTACCTATACATATTCTAGAAAATAGTTTTATAAAATCGTAAAGCTAGTTAGAGACCAATAATAATAATATAGTAAATGTTTATAGTTATTCTAGAACTTACATTGGTAACTTTTTTTCATTTATAATATCATATTATACTATTATCGATTAGGTGTTCGGTTAAGTGTATGTTATAATTTTATTTTAACATTCTTAAATTTCGAACCATACGGATGTAATGAAAACTGGTTAGGTAACCGATGAGTAAATTAAATACAACGATCTAATACTTAATTTCAATAGTCGTAACACTAATCTTTTTTAAGGACGTGATTATCAAGGTGACGTGTGGTCATTTCAAAACCTATTTTTTATTTATACAGCGTGTGAATAATTCGTCCAACGAGTAATTTTCTTGTACAGATTAACATCGATATTTTAATAATGCATTAAATATTCTAATGAATAACATAACACTGAATCAATATAACTAAAATATCAATATGTAATAAAAGTAACAGTAATAAGCTACTACTAATAATAAAACAACAATTATTATAATGTATATCAGACAGCAAAATATTAGATACGATACAAGATATTATATTATTATGTTTATAATATTTTGTAAAATTGCAGTTTATCATAAATAACGTGTATAATATGCTTAATATTACATTTGTGTATCCGTTTCTGTTTAGATTCTATTTTACGGATTGTAATTATAAATAATTAAACAAGGATTATCTTATAATAATTAGGAGTGGCATTTTTCAATGAACGTTGCATTTTTTCCTTTTTTTTTTGTAGTTATATTTATAGGTACTATTCTCATTTTGGTACTGATTCTTGGAATGAACTTACAAAAATGGCTTATATCATGGCTTGATTATTTTTATCACATATAAATTCAATTTGTTAAATTTAAAACTATTTTTTCAGCTACTATATTGGTAACACCTGGAGTACCTCAAGTCGATCACCTTTCTTTACTCGTTTTTAACATATACATTAATTATGTCTTTTTATACACTACATATTTTAACATTGTCTTAGTTTCTGATTAGGCTATAATTTTTAAGTCCATTACATCTATTGAAAATAATTTACGTTTACAAAATATTATACGAATGGTGCACATTTAATGATTTATTTTAAAAATTATCAAATACCAAGTGGTCCTGTAATCTAAAAGCACAAACAAATTTTAACTATCTTATGTCAGATATAGTTAACCTGTTTAATGCCTGTCCATCCCCATTTAATTAAATATTTAGGTTTTTGTTTGATTTCAAACTATGAGCTATATGTACTGTTGGGATTTTTAACATTATTAGCAATCCAAAATAAATATCCGTCAGTGATTGGTACGATTTAACGAAATTTCTCCTAATTCAATGCTTTCATCATAAAATACCTTCATACCACACTTGTTCGTTCTTTACTTAAGTATGCTCCATTAAGTTATGATAATAATTGGATATAGAAATTAACTTGAAAAAATTCGAAACAAAGTCATTGGCTTTATGTTTTATATCTAATATATATAATGAGGAATACATAACGTTAGATTTCATATTCCAAAGCAGAATATTGTTTTGAGTATTTCGGTATATACGTAAAAATCTTATTTATTTTGGACGAGTTACTTATGAGTTATAAGTATTTAAAGTTTTGATAAAGAGCTTTACGGAGAAACCTTGAAAAATGCATGTTGGACCACTACTCCATTCATCTTATATCATTAAATAATTATAAGTCGTAAACTAGGTACTCGTCCTAAATTTGATTTTTATTTACGGAAAGACTCAAAAAAATAATCTGCTTTAGAATATAAATTACAATTTGTATATTGGTATCCACAATAGTAAGTAACTATTTAAACAATTACAAGGATAAAAATATAATTTTTTAAGAATATTTGGTTTTGTAACGACAGGAAATCAAGTAAAAAAATATTTTCAAAACCATTTATACTTTTTGAAATAACAATGCGTATTAAGTTAAATGTATAATCCGGTATATATTGAACCACCCAAACTGGTTAAGAAAATATCTTAGTATATTTTTAGGAACCTTAAATTTAGAATTTCTAAAGATGCGTAAAACACTGACTACAATACTTTCTATAGAAATTCTACCCAACTAATACGATAAAACTTCGATACCAGATCAATAGGAAAATATATAATATATTTGTACCTAATTGGATACCTAATAATTTTACTATCACTAAACACAAAATACAAATCAAATTGTTCATAACAATGAAATCGATTAAGTAAGCATCACTTAGTTATCATACCAATAATGAACTTATATGTATATTTTACGTACACACATAAAAATGGTTAGTTGTTTTAACTCCAAATGTAGTCAATGTCCTATACATTTGAGCGTCAATTTGGACCTAGGACTCAATAAGTATTGATTTTACCACTATTCAACATAATTAAAATTACTAAAAATATATAGTTAGGAAAAATACATTATAATGACATGCCACACTAAGATATTATAACGTAGTGAGATTAACTTTCGTAATGTTGTAAATTGAGTTTTAAATTTGTTTCAAATTGAAACTACGCTGTAGTTGAATCAACTCCAATAAATGGTTAAAATTGAGATTTTAAAATTTTTTTAAATTGAGATTTTGCAGTAGTTAAAATAACCCCAAGATACGGAACAATGGTGATTATTCATTAGAAAAATAAAAATAATTCTCTCCCACGAGGGAATCGAACCCTATACACCTAGGTTCAAAAGTTTTTAAAATCTACCTAGCTTATTAAACTACCTACCTAACGGGACTACGTACAAATAGTGGTAAAATATATACCAATTAGGTACCTGAAAGAATTTTAACACTATTTTGGAGTAGAAACAACTACAAAATAAGTTCATAATGAATCGAGACCATGTTTTAAAACAATATTTTCTATTTTTTCAATTCAACTACCGGTATTATATTACATTGAATACCTACAACTTCCTAAATTCAACTAATTTTGGATGTTATTATCATTATAAATTATTATCATTTCTCAACACCATGTATTGAGTCAACGTATTATTGTGGTTAATATAAATGACTATGCAGTTGATTTAACTAATAGATATTGAACATTGTAGTTAGATGCTAAATCAACTACTTTATTTTTATGTGTATACACATAAATGTCTATATAAAATTGTAAAATACAAGTTAAATTTTAAAGCTTGTGTATAATATATAATATGCCTATATTGTACATTTATGTCATAATTATCTTTTTAGTTAATTTTATACCTGCTTCATTTAAAAATTTTAGGGAATAAATGAATTTTTCAAGGTTATTTTATTAGTTTTTTTTAGAGCATCATATTTCCAGCTCTACTTTCAGTATATAAGAGCTTTCTATAGTTAATCTGAAATCCTTTAATAAAAAAGGAACGTAGCTTTATGGTTGAATAAGTTCAAAAGAAGAAATGCTTTCTGAGTACTAAATTATATTTGTATTCATTGAAATATTTCGTTATATAATATTATAATAAACTTGAAATTAGATTATTTGCTTTACAAAGAAATACAATACCACTCGAATTGCAAATTAGAAACTAACTCATTGTAGGTTTTATTTTTTTTAAATACTTGCATTTTTTTAAACTTTTATATATTTTCCTGGCGAGACATTTTAGCCCACAAATATTTATCTTATAACAATGACTATATTAACGGAATAAAATATTAGCATTTGAATCTAAGTTATCACATTGAAATTTGCTTTACTCATAACTTTATATATTATTTTGCTTTAACATGACCCAAAACTGTAAGAACGGAAATATCTGACAAGTTCATAACGCCGAGATATCTGATATGTTTGTATATCTATCGATTCCACTGATTTTGTATAGATTCTTCCGGCTATTGTTCTGCTGGTTACTGTTCATACAAACTATCCATCAAATCTACCAAGCATTAAATGTAATGTTTCAAATTATAAACTTTAAGTGTACAAAGTTAGATTGTCTTATAAATATTTAAAAAAGAAGGCATTGATAAATAAATTTTAATGTAATTATATGATTTGATTTATATTTTATTTAAAAACGTAATATTTTGTTTTCTGAAATCATAGTTTTACAAGTAAAAGTTATTGTTTTTAGTTTTAGTAAGTTTCCTACTACAAGTACAATATTGAATTATTTACATTATTGAATATTCGAATTCTGCAAATTCCGAATTTTCGGATTAGAATATCTGATGTGGCAGTAGCTAGTTACTACAACTGATGTTGTGGAATCACCAAGGTTGGAATCACCAAAACAAAGTGATGACTGATAAGTCGATCGAAACTCATTAGTCGTTTCTAGAGCAATCTGTTGGATTTTGTATGAACAAGAATAAAACTGTGAAATAATTAAGTTCATTTTCGATTTGAAAATGTGAACGACCAAAGTCAGTCTGTTCTGCATTGTATTTATTGTCATATATGCTGCATTTATCGCAATGTAAGTACACTCATAACAATTATTGAGGTTACATACTTAACAGCAGTCGAGATATAATTCAAATGCTTGTCCGAGCGATTAAGTCAAATTATTAGGTAACTATAATATTGGTGATTGATCTCTCGTTTTATTAGTTTCAAAATATCTAAAGCAATACAATTTCTACAGATGTTTGTCGAAGTACGCAGTCTCGGTATTCGGGTCTCGCGGTGCTAGATCTTAATATAGTAGAGTATACTCAACCTAACTTTTATAGTTTTATGGTGACGAACAGCTGATGATGTACTAATTGTTGTGCAAAAGGTTAACCTGGTTCGGGTTTACTGTATCTATTGAACCGTGTTTGTAACATCACATAATCATTGGTGATGATAACTTATAAGTATTATCATGAGTATAGGTTGGGAATTGTTTTCAATTCGTATTATTTGTTTAGATTTGAAATAAGTGACGTGGGCGATGTCCATACTGGGTTGTATACATGGGACAATGTATGTTATTACGATTGTCTCGTCTGTTATTAACAAACTTGTAAGTTGCAATTCTCGAATAAGACCGTTTGAATGATTAGAACATTTATGTAATAAATTTGTCACTGATGACTGATATGGGCATTCAGCGACAACGCGAACGAGCAATCCCAAACTACTCGCAGAGCATACATATTATATTCAATGGAGAAGCAAACAGTACAGTTTTGGATGGAAAATATCTTGTTCACACACACGCGTATACTCAAAATAGTGCATTAAAAAAAAATAAAAAAATAAATAACGTTCACTGCAAATACAAAAGACCATGTTCTCCAAAATTTCACTTAACATGTAGCCATGTAGGCATAATATGAAAATTCATCAATTATGCCAAGGGTTAATATACCCAAGAATCTTGATAAGTTTGAGATACTATAATATGCACATATAAAATATTGTTTTATAATGGGTTGAAGTTCCCAAAAACACACCAAAAATATATTGTGGTAAGGTCGTATTACCAAGACACATACACATGTAAGCTCAAAAATCAGTGTAGACACACAAAAATATATATACAACACACAGACTCATACAGAATTACAATTCTGAAAGAATAATGAGTCACTAGTTAGGCGCGACTTTGTTAGCTAATACACCTATCACTTTTGACATACTCTAATAAACACGTAAAGTTAAAATATAATACTTTATCACTGTTTAGTGTTTTGTTCTACAGTGACCATATCAAGCAATATCTGCTGATGAACACGAATTTGCCCACATATCTATTATACATTACAACTTAACTTAGTTTCTATTTTAATGCTCAATTTTGTTATATATAAAAAAAATGTTTTCTTAACTTTAATAGTTAGAATTTTAATAATGTTTATATATTGCAACCGATAACAACATAATATATGCGCCCTCACTTTATAGATACATTAATATAATAATATACACGCATGATAAAACAGGAATGATGCACTATAATCAGCTGCTATGTTGATAAGATGGTCCAACATCGGAGACAGGACCCTCTAATTTTCAGAGTGCTAAAACAATGGTATCCTAGCCATATGACCAAGAGTTTGAGAAATTTAAATGGCATATCACTAACACACTATGGAAATATTTGAATCTCTGTATGATTACATAATATACAACATATATTGAAATTGTAAACAAAACAATCGTAATATCTATTATTGTTTTTATATAAATTGTGAGGTTTCGGCCGTTTTAGGGATTACAGCGCACCTACTAACTAAACGAAACACTTTCAATGACCATGCAGTGCTGTCAGTGTCATGCAGTGAAATAAGCCTACCCATATTGTGGGTTAAAGAGAACACGTCTGTGGAACTCACAGGTTTTGATACATAGTAAAGAAAATATAAAAGAAAATACTTGACGCCCTAGAATCTAGATTAATAAATTATAAAAAGAATATGGAATTAAAAGTATTCATGTTAATGTATATTAGATCAAGATAAAATAAAATATTATAGGGTAATTCGAGGAAAAGTTTTACCATTTTATAGATCATAAAATGGCAATAAGTGAAATGTATAATAATTAAATAATACAATAATATGATTTTAATTAATGTGCTGATTTGACAATTACTTATAGGTAAAATTTACAGGTATTTATAATATAATAACAAAAAGCCACACAATGGCGTACCAGTTATAATGATATACAATTTGTATATTTAATAATGTAAATGTATTTGATTTTCATATATTTAGTAATGAACAATAAAGGTCTTGGAGAAATGAGTTATGAGTATTAGTAAAATATAATTTTCATCATAAAGATGCGTCAAGGAAAATATTATGATTTTAATTATGGTTTTGTTTTTTTCTTGCTGCATTCAGAATAAAAAACATTATTATTTGATTATTATTATATTATTATTTGATTATTATTACATTATTATTTGTTATTTACATACAAATATGTATGTAGCCGACTTGGCTTGTGGTTTTGGCAATAGAGAGTATTACATTAAAAAGTTGAGCTGACAATGGTAGTTCTTATGATTTTTTTCGGTGTAACAATGCTATAACTGCATATTGTCGTTATCTAGCCCACCATTATTGTGGAACAGCTCGACACTCTTATAAATGATGGACTGGCCAAATGATGGACATAGTGGTTGAAAACCAAAAATGTGATTTGATGGAACGTACTTGTCTGTAGTCAGTGGTCGTGGGTAAAATTTGTTGACGTAACGGTCATGTCTTAGTCCGAAAATGACGTAGCCGGAGTTGTCGTTTATTGTGGAAGACAGGTCCAGTTCCTGGATGTCGGGGGAATAACAGTTTATTAATATACATAAGCCTACTGTGAGAAAGTATTGATGGGTGGTAACGTGCTGACGTTTGTGGTATCCCGGTTCAAACATCAAACAACTGCGGCCATGGTAATTGGACATTGGTGCGAGGGGAAAACGCATAATAGTATTGCTGTATATATGATAATTGATGATAAACGTTGTTGATTATATGATTTGTATATGCTTATTACTTGTAAAAAAGGAGTGTTCTTAAAAGTTTTGAGAGATATTAAATTCCGTGACGTTAGTATACATAAACAAAAATGATATCGGGGTAACGGGGAACACCGATCTACGCAGATACCATAATAATGAACTGAGCATAAAAGCTAGATTTTTTGAGTTGATGAGGAAAAGAAACTGCTGGACGGTCTTGACTTGACTTGCAATCGGAAATGTAATACAAAGACTAAAGTACAAAAATAGAATCAACTGTGGTGTGCAAATACGAAGACGAAATCATAGTTATGGAGGATAGTCAACACCTTTTGCTTTTATTAGCTGAGAATACACAGATTATGAGCAAAGTACATTTAGTAACGGGAACAATCACTGTACAAGAGTATGTAGCAGGAGAATACTAACTATAAAGCACACGAACACACGAACACAACCACCGCCCCATAACGTACCCAATTAGGTGGCTATGGCTTGAGTGTTGTTGAACAGTCACGGCTAACGAAGATTTTCAGTATTCCCAACCATGCCAAAGTCACCGACCAATGGTTAAAAGGGTGGACAATTTTATTCATGTAAAAAACACCAACACACTCCCAATCTAAAGTTCCCGATTCACTAGCAACAAAAGTTCAAGCTTATGTTATTTGACTGTGACGAAGCAGCCCGATGGAAAATTGTCTGGTCTGACTAATAATTAAAGTGCAATCTCTAAACATAACCTCCTTAAAATATTATCATGCTTAAAACCTTCCAATTCAAACTGCGAATTAAATTAATTTGACGAAGTGTAGAACAACTTTATTATTATATTTTAGTACTTATTCAAATGTAAAAATCACAATATCAAAAGAACCTTTCCATTACAACTGTTTTGTAAAATGTATGAATTGGATTTACATTTAAAGCACAGTTGAAGTGATATTGAAATATCCTTGAGAGTATTTATGTCATCTACAATAGAGAAAAGAATTATTCTATAGGAGAAGCAGTTTCTTGAATTAGATAAACCAAGAATTATTTGTGTTACACTATGCAAAAAAATGATTCATTTCATCGGTGACTGAATCCATTAAAAATTGGATTCTTTGGAAATCTTCACGGAGGAAAAGGACACATGAAAATTATACTAATTAATTTAGTCTAAATCTGGTATAATTCATAGCGGCTCAGCATTTAATTTTCAATTAAATACCTACTCAATACCTTTTTTCAGATATCGTTTTTTCTCAATTCGTTGTCTCTTTAATCATATTATTGAATTATCACGTATCTACTAACTGATTCCTTTTACTATGATATACGGAATGTAGTTATTTTAATATTGTCTAACTTAAAGTCAAGTATAAGCATATAAGGTTATAGAATAATGTATCAAGTGTCTTATTGGATTATATAGTCTTTCATTTGAATACACTAAAAACAAAAATAATACAACTGTTTTAAAGAGAAAACGATAACTTTAATAACATGCCCGCAATGGACTTTTATAATAATACAGACGTTCAGCATAGGTCTGAGATAAATTGCTTTTACTCGTCTTTCATAGATATGCATTTTTTTAAAGTTTCATGACACAGTTTTCATTCTTTTAGAAAGTTGCATCAAACTACTTTTAAACGACATTTTTTCACTCAATGATTTTCCACTACAACTAACTCAATATTATTTATTTTTTTCAATTGGCATTGAAAATCACCCACCGTATATCATTCTTTTCTTTAAAATAAAAACTTGTATATTATTATATTTATTTTATTATTGCACGTCATGGACCCATTTCATTCACATATTAATAAAGTTCGAGTATTGTTTTAAGCCTTGAAATCGAGCATGTCGTTAACTTCAGCTCTTACCGGGATATTTACAAGTTTTTAAATTTTATTTATTTTTCAATTGTGTATTTGGGTTACTTAAAATAAATTTTTGCTAAGTAAATGTGAAAATATACTCCTCAGATACCTAGGTACTTACTACATTTTTTAATGTGATTGTGTAATAATAATTTTGCTAAAACTTACTTAGCTTGAATTAAATATGTTTGCACACAACATGCGTGTTTGCGAATTGTAAATATTTATTACAGTAATTATTTTTATTGCTTAGCTTCTTTCCATTCCCAAGGAAAGTACCTATATAAATGAAGATCGTCAAAAAATTGTATTACAATGGAATAAATTCATTGCAATCGTAAACAACATCCAGCTAACGTAAAACATTATTGAACACATGTAGGTAATCGAATGCAGTTGAGGATATGGGAGCCTATTACACATATACATAAATATATAAACTCAAAATAAATCGAAAATGCTTGTCAAAAATAATATGTTTTACAGTCGAATTATTCGATTTATACCTATAATAATCAGTCGATGTGGAACATCGAATACATTACATTCAAAATAAATATTCGGTTGAAAACATTTTTGGAATAGGTTTAATAGTACCAATAATTTGAAAATATTTTAGTTGCCCTATTAACTGAATTTCGATCGAAATGTATTTATTTTCATATTCTTCGGGTTTATTATTACACAGTTAAAAAAAATATAAATATAAAGGAAAACCCTAGGTAGTATTATCTAATTGATGTTATACAAATAGTGAAAATAATAGTAATGACAATCTATAATCTGCATATCACTTTTTCAAAATATCTTTAAACAAATATTTACCTATTACAAAAACTAAATTTAATTATCAATGATTAATTAAACTAAAACTAAATTTGTTGTAAGAGAGATTCCATAAGGTGGTTGTCATCGCAATCAAAGATATATTTTGACCCAAAGTTCAGTATAATTTTAAGAACAACATTTCGTTATTTTCCATATTTTGTTATACGTTAACTGTTTGGCATTAAAAAATGTCAGTATTTCGGTGCCCTGAATATATTATGATTAGTAAAAAGGCACCTAGTTGTATGACGAATTGTTGATTTTTAGTTATTGAGGATTCGATACCTACCGTTTTTGTTTTACGAAAACATAAGTTACTATATATTTTTGAAAAATAACACTCGTCAATAATTAGAGATTGTTGATGTCAGTGCGCGTATGACTAGAATAGTGTTGGTAGTCCGTACAGTTGGTATTTTATATTATAGATATATATTTTAGTAGAAAACATAGACGGTATTGAACCTGATAAATTATAATACAACTATATATTATTGCTTATTAACAGATATTAGACAATCACAACTATAGAAGAATTTTGTTTTGGAAAATTGTATGTGATTGTACGGCAAAACATTATTATTATATCGGGTATTATAAATGAAAAATATACATAACTATTTTTAGTACATTTTTAAATTTATATTTAGTATGGATTAATTTTTTTTTTTTTATATTAAAGTGGTTCCCGTTATAATAAATTATCAAAATCGTTGTCAGTCAACTTTTGGAAATGTACTACATGTTGTTATAATATCTAAAATAAATGCATGTCAATCAAGTTTTCATAATAATTACTCTTCGATTATGTTGTCAATTCCAAAACGATTTATATTTTTAATCAATTTTCTATTAGCCACAAAAAAGCCACAAACATTCAAGTTAACCATCATCAAGCGAAATTAATCACTATAGATTAATTGTGAATACGTTAAATTTGTGAGTTGACCATATTAAAATAAACCGACTATATTATCAAACTAAAAGAAATTTTAATTTGACACACCTCAGTGTTTATTTTATTAATTTATAAACTCTACACCCTAGGCATTAATTACATATTATTATATTATTATATTGTTATAATAATATGCTATAGCTGTGTCTTGGTAAAATATGTGCAGCTCCGGCTACAGCTGCAGTAGGTTTATTATTTAACAACTATGTAAGCTTACGAATTCAAAAATATTTATTTTTATATTATTGTGAAGGGACTCAAGAGGATTAGTAAATGAATTATTCTCTGATACGATTCAACCACTGGTTTAGGAATTCCAAAAAATAAAAATGAATTTATCGTGAAAACGCAAATTCAATTAGTTCTAGCTTTACGCTTTGGTTGTGGAATATTAAGCCATTAAATCTTATAATATACAGTATCATAGTATTACCTAGGGCCGTATTTACAATTTTGCCGCCGTGGGGCACAACATTTTTTGCCGCCCTTTATAGGTTAGGTTATATAGACACATTTTAATATTTTACTAATATAGCGTTAATTGGGAAAAAAATAAAATTATTATGTTAAAATATACAAATATTAATACAGAATAATGAATATAATATAATATTCTATATGATTAACTATGAACTTTATTATATTAATATTAGTAACAATTACATTTTTCTACGAGCTTTTAACTCACTAAACTTATTTATAATATCATCATAATTTATATTAACTGTTAATTCTGACTCTTTATTTAGTATTGCTAGATCATTCAGACGATCATCTTTGGTACTAGATCTTAAGTAAGTTTTAATCCTCTTCAAAGCACTAAAACTTCTCTCTGCTGAGCAATTTGAAGCTGGACAACATAAAAACATTCTTAAAGCAATGCTAAAACATGGAAAGACATCTTGTAAATCACTTTCTATTATTTTCTGCAACATTCCTAAAATGGTTTTAG